>JAQGAS010000140.1:0-93753 GCA_034686365.1 Pachymerium ferrugineum | reverse complement strand
TTTTGCAGTTTCTAAAAACTGTAATTTAATATAAACCTGAGGAACTGATTCAGGAACTAGACAATCACAGAAAAAATTGTAAAAGGAGAAAAGAATTTGAAAGCCAACGAAAATTGGATCTATATAGCAAAGCCACTTAAACCTATAGCAAAAGGGGTGGAAGAGAATTAAGGCAACGCCTTGTGTGTCACATGACTCGGAGCTAGTAAATTTCACTTTTGCAGCCTCTTCTGGCACTCAGTGATAACTGGAGACTGAGAATTGCAATGCGAGCACATTCACCGCAGATATCACTGCTGGTGTAAAACTGAATTTTTAAGAAGAATTTTGCCTTTTACTCGCAGGTGAATTTACACTTTTAATAAATAAGAAATGGACGTACATCTATTTTTGCTCAAAATGTATGAGATGTAATCCCATACAATAAGATCTATGGTCGATGTTAGTTTGAGTACGACATTTCTCTATACTGTAAGTAGTAAAAAGTAAAAATCGTGTACCTACTTCAATAATTTTTAAGTTTTGTGCATTGCAAGTGTTGTTTATTGAGTTGGGGGAGGGGGACAGAAAGAAAGAAGAAAAAGCACTTCGTATTTTCTGACATATGGGCTGAGTGTGTGGGATTTCTTATTTCCATTATTTTTCTTGTCACAACTTGTGATTGATAGCCAAAGTCCGTTTCAGGAAACGTGCTAGCAATTCAGCTGGTTTAAGGTGAATTGTGTGGAGAAAGAATTGCATTTGTTTCAACATTAACTAGCTCTATGTAGTGGAATTGAGGGAGATTGATGAACTTGGAGGTGCAAAGATCAAAATGTGAATTAAGAGAACCACATCTCAAATAATTAGAAGGTGACTGCGAGAAGAAAAATTAAGATGAACCCAGAAAAAATAAACTAATTTGAAATGATTAAGAAAACTTGGCACCTCAATTCAAAAAGGCTGCCATTTTCATGTCACTAGAATCTCATTCAACAATGTTTTATTAATCCCTATCAGCTAGTTATAAAGTCCCAACTATTCACAACATTAACTGCAAAAGTTTTTTTCCCCGCTGTCATTATCGCCTTGAGTTTAATTAAGACTGAATTCCTATTTTGAATTTTTAATACCATCATCAGAGCAATTAAATGACCGTTTAATTGGCTCACGAAGAAGCGGATTAATTTGAAATTCCTCAATAAATCGACCAAGCCTTGTTAGGCGAAATGAGTAGTAAAAGGGTCGATGAAGAAAAGAGTTTTCACGAAGCGATATTCCTCTTCGGTTGTAAAGCCATTCATCTCTGTCACCAAATGGCCACAGAGGGAGTCGCGAAGAAGACATCAGTAGGAAATCACAAACAAGATTGATCACGTGACCTGTTAATAAAATGCGGATACAATTTCCATTGAAGCGAATTCCATCACTGTACTTAGCACATAAAAGCACGTGTTTGCAACAAATTTTCCAAATTAACCAAACACGTAATGGCATGAATAGGGAAGCAATTCCACTGATTGTATTTCCCTTTGCCTCATTAGCAAATGGCCTGCCTCCGAGTAACTTGATTACAGACTTCACCGTTAGATGGAGTGGGCAAAAAGATATCAAACGACATTGCTGCTCCCTAGAGGATGCGCTAGATCGTGTAGCAAATAACGAAACTTGTGTTGAGGTTGGCAAACTGTGTTGCAGATATTTGGTTCATGATGAAATTGTAAAGTCGATCAAGTTCTTAATGGAAGTTGACAACATTAAATTCTTCGTAGCTTTTCACAAAAAATTACATTTGCACATGTATTCTTTGGGTTAATATTTTTATTGATGGTCAAGGTAGACTTCAATCCTACAAATTGTCTTTCTTTCAAAGGATATCCAAACTATCGGATTTTATTAGCTGTGTAAAAGAGTGTGACTCCCAGTCATTTACATTTTAAGTAGCGCACTATAGTGACAATTAATGCAAGTGTTTCAAATGGGGTGGTCAGCCCAAGTTACTCGTTCTTTGCACTAGCAATTAACCCAAGACATTAAAAATAAGCTGTGAACACAGTTTTTGGTTACAAGAAGTAACTTTTAAACTTAGTGTGTGGTGTGGATCAACACTCATTCAAAATAGCTGTAATGAGGTTTGTTTTTAAAAATTTTTGCTAGTGAAAGTACACACACCCAAGTTGAAATTTTTTGACGTTTGGGAGTATTGCATGTGAATTAAGTTGGAAAAATAAAATCAGCAATGCAATGATCAAGTTTTTAAAGTCAGAATTTGGGGACCGACCTTCCCTCGGTTAGTGTTTTTAATGTAATGTGTACATTTGATGTAAGCAATGTTTTATAGCATCAATAACAGTTATTCAATGTGACGCATTGTCTTGTTGTTGCTATGTATTTCGTGTATTGTTTGCGGTTTTTTTTTTCTCCAAAATTTCAAGATAGGAAAAAGGTCAAAAAGTGATCTACTTAAATTCCATTTAAAATATTTCTCACACTTTCGTACTGTCTTACATTGTGATTAGCATTTAGCAAACCACACTAGACAAGAAAATTTTAAAAAGACTATAAGAAAAAGCATGAATAAGAAGAACAAAATTCCATTCCTCAAGCCAACCACCACAATATACATCATTAATTATCTTCTTAGCCAAGCATGTGAAAAATTATGCTTAAATTAGGAAGAATGCACAATTTTCCAGTGGATGCAATTTAATTAAATCATGTATAAGCAATGATGTTTGTTGAAAATACAAAATCATCTTAGAAGAAAACATTTCTACTTTACTTCAACCCAACATGAGCACATTATACGGGCTTGATCTCTGAGTTTATTAAATCCCTATAACCTTTATGGTTAGATCTAGTAATTTGCAATATTTATGGAATTTTTGATAATTAACTCTCAGCTATTGTACAAGTCCTATCTCTGCGTTGTTTACCCTTAAAAACTTGTCGGACAAAATTAAAGTGTAAACGAGACGGTGACAATAGTAAAAGACCAGCTGTGGGCCAGCTAATAGGAAGCGTCCATACAAAAGGTGGTGTTTCTAATGACAACACGGTTCATTCAAAATCGAGCCAGAAGCCAGCTCCTCCTTTTTAAGCCATTTCTCTACACCTAACTATCGACCATGAGCTCAGTTTAACCTTACAAGGTCTCTGAAAATCGAAGAAAAGCCCTTGGCCCTTTTGTAAATCAATAGACATTAATACTGAGTTTTGAGTTTTGGCTGTTGAATGTAATTTCAGTGTGTGTAGATTAAAAAAAAAGCTTCTAATTTTGAGATAAAATTATTTATGGCTTGTTATCTTGGGATAATGTCATGTGTTTGGGGAAACGATATCTCAGGGAATATAATAAAGTGCGTGTCGTCTTTAATATCCATCGTGTTCAATGGATGACTTATTTACCGCGGTCAAGAAGACATAAGAAATTTTCTTTCATTCAATTTTAGTTGGAATTTAGAGGTTATTAGTTCTCTTTTTGAATAATGGTAGTAGTTGCCCCTTGTTGCCCAAGAACCCGCAATGTTGGACTAACTAGCAGCATAACTAATTATATGTGTGACTAAACTGCTAGCAGAGGTACATGTTGTGCGGGTTTTCGTGTGGCTAGGGGCAGCGAATATAAAATACTGCATTTGTTTGCTGCAAAGTTTTCTTTGTTTAATTTGTTGTTTATTTTCGGTTGCTTTGTAGGCACTGTGAATGAGATAAGAAAATTGCTGCAAACAGCAAAGGAGCCACTTTGATTTATTTTGTTAATAGGGAATACTTTTCATAAAGGCTCCTAGAGGTAACTTTAATGAAGTAAGGGGTTTTTTTTATTCGATCACGAAATGCAAGACGGTAAATGGTAACATAGAAGTTTGAGTAATAAAATTCAAATCTTAATTACTAGGAAAAAGCCAAAAGTTTGTAACATTAAATGTAATCGAAACCGAAACCTAATCACAGTCTAAGCGAATTTTATAACTTATAACGTCATTACATGTCGCAATTGTGCGAAACTTATGACAACCAATGACCTTTCAAATTATAAAATTTTGCAGAGTCAATTATTAAATTAAGTTTTTCAACGCAACTATTGCAAATTCAAGCAAAAACCCAACGACAAAAAAAAATTGTCGTTTTTCTGCAATAAACTGGCCCAACTGCAGAGAATAAAACTGTAGAGAAGTTTTTTTTCGCTGGGTGGGACCAATTGTTATAAGCAGACTGATAACAATCTATATAGACTTAACACTGAGGGCAGCTAATAGGATTAAGTGAGAAAAATTCACAAAAAATTGTTGCAGCTGAAACTCTAAGGTTATACCATTAAATTTACCGGTTAGATTTGACAATAATGGGTTATTTCTAAATTTTATTGTACCAGCCTGACAAACGTAGAGATTATTTATCGTCATTTAACGCGAACCGGGTTCTAACTTTGTGCAAAATCATCTCAATATAATGAAATTACACGGTTTTTAAAGTGAATATAAATTGTTTGTTTAGTTGAAACACTTCACTCATAATTAGTCCACAACACCCTGACAATCTATGTGGTGTTGAAGTGGCCGCTTGATTCTAGCCTACCAATTAAGGGTGTTACAAATGCTGTACCACACATGGACAAGATTTAATCATTAAACAAAGTAACATATGGCCAAATACAGAATATTATACCACAATTTTTCAGTTTCATTCCAATATACGAAATTAAAAATTTTCCATTCACATTTTTTAATAAAATTTTCTTTTTTCAAAAGTTATAATTGAAATATTCTATTGAACTTTTCAATTAAATTAAAGTCTGCCTATGCTCCATCGGTAATTTAATATTTTTTTCTTGTCAGTTTTGGATAGAGAAAATAAAATGAGGGGAAAAGCCTTAGTCATAAAATCCAACTCTGTCAATTTAAATCCTCCCAATCTGTTTTTCCACCCATTAATCTTCTCTTGTTTTGAATTTTTCATTCTGAATAATTTTTTCTTCTCATGTGGCTTCTGTTAGCTTAATTTCATTTTATAATTAAAAACTTTTCAATTCACAAATGCAAAGAACTAGAAACAAAAAAAGAAAAACATATTTTCAAACTTGTTTGTGTTCATTTACCTTTGAAGTTGATGACTTGCATTGACATGGAAAAAGAGTTCAAAGAATATTTCTCTGAAAAACAAAAAAAATCAATTACCTTTTTTCATTTACATCACCTTAATTAGAATTATTTTTAAACTTGTGAAAGATAAACAACACAAAGTAAAAGTTGTAAACAGTTTTTTCACCCTTTTGAAAACTGTATGTTAATAAGAGATTTAAGTAAAAAAGAATGAAAATCTCCAAAGTGTAGAAACAACATCTGCATTTTATGGTTTCTACATTTATTGCAATGTCATCCTTAGACATCCATAAATGAACAAGAAAATCAATTTTAACTCCGTATTTTAAAGGTGTGCAAATTTGATGGTAATAAAATTAAAGGGTTTTTCTCGTCACTGCAGTTCAATTTTAATTAAAAATTCAAACATTTATGAATAATAATAATAGGTATTAATAGGTTTTGCTCACCTATCTAGTCTTGTTGTTATCTTATCACTAGTACTATTGCTGGCTCTCCCCGCCCATACTTAGTTAAAAAAACAACCTAACCAATTATGAAATTTTGTCTCAACATTCAGCTTGTTCTTAAGAGGCAATAAGTAATAGAAATGCCAAGTAAGCTGGGCACTTAATTGATGTTTGATTTTTCAATTTTAAATGTTTCTATGTATTAATGTTTTACTGTTTTGCAATGACTTCATTGGTATAAAGTTAAGCATTTTTTTGAATGCTCACTAGCCTAATGCACGTTAAAGTAAGGGTCCGGTTTCCAAGACGAATATTAGAATACGAATAAAGCTTAACGCCGCCAGCCAGGAATTTATTGTAAATAAGTTAAGCGCTTGTAGAGCAGGTGAAAAGAAGAAAAAATAACACTTTTTCGTCTTTCACCTCCAATATTCGTCTCGGAAGCAGCTTTAAACTATTGGGGAATGGGTAGTTGTAAGGCGGGTTAACGATTGTTATTTTGAGATTAGAAAGTTAGCCCACCGACCTATTGGGGTCGCTTTTAACATAAACCTCTATACCATAAAGAATAATAATAAACCCAAATTTGGATAGTTTTGCTGCCATTTGTTTTGTATGAATAGGAGCTTTGTATTGGGTTTTTACAGTATAAAAGCTTAAGACATCAAGCTAAGGTATTTCGTCCTAACAACTTGTAAAAATCAATCTTGCATTGTGCATTTATTTCTTTGTTTTATCTTTTAAGACTGTAAAACTTATGTTTAACTTCATTAACAGAATATACTGAAGACCATGCTTGAAATTAAATTAGAACTTAATTAAACTCCTTATGCATTAATGATAAATTATAGTCGTTTTAACATCACGCAAGTGACACTGAGTAAATTTCATAAGCTTGCAAGATTGAGTTAACAAGTGCGACTTGTGCAATTCTCTTCCTAATCCAGAAGTGCGTAGCTTTAGATATGAAACCAAGTGGGACTAGCCTAGTAATTTCAGTTGCATTTTCCAACAGAAGATGTGGCTTGACTGATAACCTTATTTTGCCAACTCTTGAGGTGTTTCTCAGATAAGGACAAGAGAAAGAGAGCTTAAGAGGCCCAAGAAGCATGCATTCACTAGGCCTAATTGAAGTGAGTAGAGCAAACACAGTATTGTTTATTGCATTAAACAAAGTTTGTCTCCAAATGTAAACTGGGATTAGTAAAGTGTGTCATCAATTATGTCTCTCTATCCTTCCCCTTCTGCTTGAATGTAAACTTTGTGGGGGTTGGGATTTCCATCTTATCCATGATTGGGCCCAGGAGAAGTGGACAAGGCTTTAGCCAACATGTAAATCATGGGATTTGAAAAGCTACCACAAGGGATAGATCACTCAGTTTGACAAGTGAATTAATTTTGCAGTCATGTTTAGGCTTACCACACAGATTAAAAATTGAAAAAGAGGATTAAACTTTTTGTAAGGTAAGGAAGGCTATTGTGACGTTTTTATTTACTGTTTTTATTAAGTTTTGGGTTGTCAGATAACGTGTGCATTATAAACATAATGGAGTATTGGTTTTAATATTTGAATATGGATTTTTTTTAAAGTGAGAGATGTATTGTTTTACCAAAGATAAGTTGGAACCCTATAAAAATGTAAGGTGTTTTTTTCCCGGAATGTGTGAATTTTTAGAAAATAAGCTGTTGTTTTCTTGCGGCGACAGAAAACTTCCAATGTATTGAAAACATCTACAAACAATTCTGATTAAGAAACAGCTGGAGTGGCACAAAAACTAATTTCATTTTAGTAGTGTCAACAACTAACTTTAACTGTGCCTAAAATACAGTATTTTGCATTTCGAAATATCTCAATAATTGTGCAACTAGAATAACGAGTAGAGCAACAGTATTGCTATTACTGTTGCTGTTAAACTACGGGTCCGGTTTTCGAAACGAATATTAGAGGTGAAATACGGAAAAAAGTTTTATTTCTTCGTTTATACACTGCATTCTTACCTTGTTGACAATAAATTTCTAAATTTATCATTTTTCCATGCCATCGTTTAACATTTTCTTCCGGATTGTGAAGTGAGAGTTGCTGGTTGCATAGCATTGCATGAAAATGGCTAACTCGATAACAGATGCTGTTTAAGCCTCTGCATTGTTGAGACGCGATGCAACAAGCGATCATAAGTTGTCGACACTCTTTTTGTAGTTACACGTCACATCCGGGTTTGGGCAACGGTGAAAATGCCAAAAAGAAGCAACGGGAAAATGCTAACTTTGAGAATTTATTGTAAACAAGGTAAGAGAAGGTGGTGGATTACTTTGAGCTCATACAATGGCTGATACACACTCTTTAAATTTACACATCTTAATTTTTTTGAGTGAATTGACAGCGTACAAGTCTTTAGGAGAGTAAAAGCAGAACACTTAAACCAAACAAAGCAGAACGTTGAATGAAATTTTCAATATTGTCAGCCACCGTCGAAGTTCTTTAAAATACGGGGGGAAAACTGGGCTCAAAATCTTACGACTTCATTAGCAAAATCACGTTATCGACACGTTCGCCCCAAACACACCTCCAATCGATCTATTAATCGAAAAGCACCACCCCCTTATCGACAAACGACTCTACGCCACCTAAGGGATGCCAGCTGCCACCAAAGAGGGAAGGGCGCCTCGAAATCAGCCTTCAACTCATAAACTACAAAACCGACCCATGCTACAAGGCTCGTCTCTTGAAAAACTTCTTCACTTCATACGCCAGGCTAGTTCCATTTTGGAATAATTCCAAACTGAATTTATCGCTAGATGAAATTATAGAAATAAAAGAAAAAATAAAAAGTTTTCCATATTGAGAATTAAATACAAAAATGTGTCGTAAGGAAAAAATGCACGAAATTGGGTTAAATAAAATATTGCGATCGTATGCAATACTTAAATTTCTTAATTTTGAACCGTAATTCAGTTTAAAACGAAAATGTTTCATCACGTGATCTTAAACCAATCAATGGGAGCAATTTCTGAGGCCTGGCCAGACCACAGCAATTGATCCCGTTGGTTGGTTTATATCACATGAAGAAACATTTTCGTTTTAAACTAAACTACGGTTTAAAATTAAGAAATTTAAGCATTGAATACGTAGTTAGACGATTGCGATTTTTTTATTTAAACCCCAACTTGTCTCACGGGTTGACTGCCTCTTTAATGCTCTGAACAATTCTGTTGAAATCTATAGAATTCTAAATATGGGTTCACACTTGTAAAACAAGGAATAGTAACAGCATTCGAAAACTAAATTAAAAGATAAGGTGAGTTTTTTTACGTCATTAAGGTGACAATTCGCCTAAATTGTGGTTAGTTTAGGGTTTGAATGCAACTGCTACTGCCATTGTGTGGAAGGAATTGCAAGTAGTTGTTTGGTTAACCAATTCAAAGACTAAAGGCTGATTACCATTTTGTAGAATTTTCGTAGTAGAGATTGAAAAGTCTACTGTAGCAAAAAGTTTAATTCAGGTTCGCATCGAAAAGTTTTTTATTATTAGTGTTGTGGTTTGAGTGTAGCTTAGAAAAGCCTAAGAAGGTGACAATATATGATTGGCTATTCCCCTTTAATGTCGCAGCTAAACTATCTTTGCAAAGCATTGCCTTTACATTTGTAAAAGAAAAGATTTTTTTTTTTATATTTGATATCTGAATTCATCTCAAGAAAAGCTACAGTGCAAACATGCAAGTTGTACACTAATTGTGCATTGCGTTTGCAGATGGAACCAAAGACCTCCGTCCGTCCAGAATCTTGCTGTACAGCCATTTAGTTGAGATTTTGCCCAGTCTGCAAGTTGTCAAAAGTTCAGCTAAATAAGTTTGTCCAGCAATTAGTCTATCAAATCTTGGATAAGTAAAATTCTCCAATATTGTGCCTTTAACGGAAAATATTGCATAAGAAAATGGATTTTTAATATTAAATATTCTCTTTTTACATCTATTAATGTTTCAATAAGTTAGTATGAATGTTTGACATGTGAATTGCCCAATTTTTTTTTTTTTTTTAAATGACTAGTCTTTACAGCAAAACAGTCCAGTCAAATCGACCTGGGTTTTTCGGGTTGTCAGTCTAAGTTCACTTGGAAAATTAGAGTTCGTGCATGGATTAAAGTGTAACAAAAAATCTTCAAAATAATTCTAAAACTGATGTGTAAACATGAAAGTTGGAAGGTTTAAATGTACCATGTCGCTTTACATTTCAACCAGTAGACTTTTGTTTTTTCTTGGACTTCAGCTTAGAAATTAACAAACTGCAACGCAAGTCTACAATAATTAAAGTATTGCAGTTTTTAAAAAATGACTGAAACTCCTTTAATATTTTATAATCAGTTATCTGTTATTGGTTAAACTATTTATAGCGAAACACACACACTAAATAGTTTTATTACAATAATTAACATATTAAAGTGAATTTATAAACAGTTTTAAAGTGTAGGCGGTCATTTGAAATTTAGAAGTGTTTTCAGGTACTAACCATTCAAGATGTTAAAAGAGAAATTTTATTTTTGCCAACCCACCGTATAATATCACCTTTAATAAAAATTGTCCATTAAAGTTTAGAAGCAAATGAGATAAACCTAAATCTTATTAAAATTACATTTTTTTAAAGAAAAATAAGAGTCTAATTTCATTAATGAAACACCAAGCAAAACATTTTCCCTCTCTCCTCCTGCTAAATTCACTCAATTACCGGATGACAACTTTCAATTTTTTTTATTGCCCACAATTTTTCATCATTTATTCTTCGAACGCAATGACTTGTGCAAATCAAGCGTGAAATAGGGGCAAAACTTAACTTAGAAAGAAAGAAAATGTTTCAATCAAGGAAAGCACTTGAGCAATTTCTTCTTCAGATTGGAGAAAAAGTTGATCAAGCAAGACTAAAATTTATCTTTTTTTATATCAAAAATCTTATAAAACTACATAGAAATCTAATAAATGAAATCTTGTGTTTGTTTTCAAAGCATTTAACATAAATATTGATCACACTTAATACAGCTCTTTTGCCACAAAGCCTTCTGGTAGACATACATTAGTAACTTGAAGGTAATTTCAAGCTGATTCCCAACATTGATCCAACACATGAGAGGGGAATTATACGTGCACCTGCTTTGCAAACTTGTATTTATGACTGTGGTTTGCATCATTACACTTCATTCCTGTTGATTTCGTCATAAATGACAAGGTGTGATTTTTGGGTTTGCGTTTTCCATCTCGTAAATTTACAATTGAATATTAAATATTTAATTGAAACATTTTTAATTTTTTGATTTAAGTTTCTGGTAGGATTATATAGTGATTTTGACAATAGTTTGAGACAAAGCAGGCACAAATGGAATTTTTTAAAATTAGGGAAAAGAATAATAATAATAATAAAAGAGAATTGCTTACATTAAAAATGTGAACCCAAGAAATTGCTTTCCATGGGGATACGGGAGACACCCACCTCACTATTCCAAAGCAGAGAGCATGACTGAACAGCTAACGGCTTGCAAAGCTTTCCCTTGGTGAAACTACTGCAGGCGCCATCTAGTAAGAAAACAAAACAGTTGTTTGTGGTAGAATTTTTGTGATCAAATTGAATTAACTAGAATAGTTATTGGGAATGTAGAACTTGTATACGAATTTTTTCTTTTTTATTAAAGTCGGTTTTATAAATAATAAAATTTTTTTTGTGTTTTGTAGGTACCTGAATCCCTGAATCCGAGTTCGTTTGATTCAAGTCAAGGAAGTCATGAACGAAATAAAAAACAAAAGCCAAAATCAAAGTGAGTTTTAACAGTTTGAGTATTTGAATTACAAATAAGATTTCTACAGATCATAACATTAAGTTGTTAAACTAGAAACGCTATCACTTGTCAGGAGAAGCTAGATTTTTTTTGCTGTTTGACCTTATAAGACTTTAATCCAACTGACTTCAAAAGCAGTCGCATGGAACAGTAGTGTAACTTATTTTATTGGGGCATATTTCTTTTTGGCTTGTCCTAGTGAAAAGACTTTGCCAGTAGGGTTTTTTTTTACTTTATTACCTCGAATAGTTTTTAGCTGATTTTAATACATTTTGTGTATTACGACCCCAAAAATTCAAAATTCAAAGCTGTTAATGAGTTTTAGTTCACATCTTGGTGCTACCAAAAGAAAACCAATTATTTTTCCACAATTATCCCTAACAGCTCAGTAAGACGTGCATAGAATAGTTTAAAAGTTATGAGAATACTCTTAAACCATTTAGCGTCTGATTTTGAATTTATTCTTACCCTCTAATAGCTCAAAACCGGAAAGCTCCTAGAGGCCTGCTTTAAATTTCTTTCGTATTCTGTGCGCGTCGTTCTGAAATCTCAGAATTTACAATAGACAAATGACCGGTCAAAGTTATTGTACCATTTTTTCAAAATGTTGAATGCAGTGTTACATTTGTTATATACTTTTGGGTAGAGTTTCATTGCTGCTATTTGGATTCTTGTGTAAACATCATTAGTAAACATTCACGGTTGAAAAAATTCTGTGCTTACACCCTCACTAATCCATTTTGACTGCTTTTTCCACAGAAAGCAGTCAAAATAGATTTTCCACAGAAAATGCATAAACAAGAAAAAAGTAAGAGATGTATATTCTATCTATGGGGGTGCCGTTCACATCCGTAAATGTAAACTGAGATCAATCTGATAAATTTTGGTAACCAAATATTAATCGAAGCAGGGAAAACTCTATAAAACAAGATAACCCTAAACCCACGATGACGTCGCGGACCTTATCACAACAACTTGCGCAGAACAGTTTTAAATAAAACTTGCTTAAAATTCAAAAAAAGACATCCAATATATTTTTATCGTCAAGTATAATTTCATTTAATTTAGAGTTAAAAATATCCTCAAATAGCTTTATTTCCTTAAATATCTTATTTGACAATTTTTTAATACGACATAATTTGCATATGATTCACAATGATGATGCAATTGTAGAAAGGAAATGGCGGCGTAGCCTAAAGACCGACTGACTGTACAACCGACAAGTGATAGGTACATAAATCGTTTAATATGCTTTTGGTTTAGAATAACTAAGAATATATAAGCCAAGACAGCGTACCCTTTTAAAATAAGAGTGTAATAATTGAGTTTTTGTTTTATTTTTTTCAGAATTCAGATCAACAATTTCCGTTAACGTTGGTGTTCAATGCGAGAGAGAAAAGAAAGTAAAATCGAGCATTTCCATTTGAGTTGGTTGAAGTACTTGAGCTGGACAGCAATAAGTTCGGGCAAGAGTTTTCTGGGTTTGAAACGCTTTCTATTCTGTGTGTTCGCACTCTTTTCCAATTCCGGTTGGAACATCTCCGTAGAGTTTGGTTGGGTTTTGTAGCCCAATAGGATTTTTTTTTCATGACCGGTTCGTCTTTTCTACACTCCTTCTTCATGTCCGTGCGATGAGCGCAGATCAAGTGCGAGGATCTGATTCATAGCTCTCGCATGTGGCAGTTGAAGTCGAGTGTTTGTGAAGTCGATTCTGTGAACTGGAAAGTCTTTCCATTTGTGCGCTCGTAATCTTTCCTTATTCCGGAATGTCCTTTCCGTCGAGTTGGTTAAGATGTTTGAGCCCAGAAAGAATTGTTTCGCCCGATTGTCTCTGTCATTCCCTTATGGCGATTTGAGCGCAGACCGTACCGGCAAGCGGTCTGTATAGGTCTCGTGGAATGTTTGCGAAAAGATTCTGTTTGTGCTCGTACTTTTTTCCAAGTCTGTGTTTGCTTGTTTCGCATTTCTCACACGCATTGAAAGTCGAAGCAATCATATCTAGAAAGCAAGTCCCCTGCGATCTCTCAAATTCAAAGGTGACCGATTTTAAAACTTAGCTAAAGCAATATCCGTCTTTTGTGAACCAATTTTTTTGACAGACCTATCCAAGATCAGCACATGGTTCGCTTAAGGTCAAACTCATTACCATCACCACCTTACTATTGAAGTCCGCACGTTGTCCACCAACATCTCATTCTCAACCGACAAAACCAAATGGTCTAATCTCAAGATAAACAAAAGCTCATCATTACCGCACGTTACCACCATCATCTCATTGGTTATGAGGAAGTCAGTGGAAGTTGGTTTTATCACCTGGAAGAGCAATTTAATGACGAGAAACTTCATCAAATCTTGTATAAAAAAATTTATTTCGTTGCTGTTTCTTAACTTAATTTTTCTTGTTAATTTTTAGATGTTTCTCATTACAGTACCTCAATGTTTCCTATAACTTTATAAAGAGCTGAAAGTCGGTTAAAACCCTTCGTAGGAGTAAGTGTGCACGCGATAACTCACACCAAGCAAGAACTCGTTGTATACGTACTCTGCTTTGCTAAGTGTTATTGGTGTTTTAATACATACATTGCTTTGGTTCAAAGTACATCTATGATCGGCCGGATCATCGATATTCTTTGGCTATAGTTTATGAAAAAAATTTTTGATTTTCGTTTATTTCAGTTTATGAATAAGAAAAACAATGAAATTTGAATTTTAAGGACATGTAATAACAACTTTTTGAATAGAAGAAATCTTTATAAAGAGCTGAAAGCGCCTAAGTACTTGAGAATATTTTTGTATATGCATTTACAAAAAACAACTTGACTTCACAGTTTATCATATGATGAGCTCAGTTTAAGGCCCGTACGTCACCACTTGCTTACTAACTCTTTGTTGCCTGAAATATTTTTACTTCAACGTTAATCTTACAGGAGTAAGTAGTGTTTAATATTTTATGGGTTACAAAATTTTTAAATACGTCTTTGCTATTGAGTAGCTGATGTTACTGGATTTCGCACAGTTATTGGAATTGAACGTTCTACAACGTTCTATGAAGACGTTTTCGAGACTGCTTACCAAGAATGCTAAAAAATGGAAACGTGAGTGTTAAATGTATTTTTTTTTTAATTCATTTAAATTTCAACCGGTATACAAAACTGCAAAGTATTCCGGATGAGAAAATATTGATGTTAAATTTACGGCTTAAATAATGTTGATTCTATAGTTGTATGCCACTCGTATACTAAACTGGCAGAAACAACAATAATGAAGTCAGGTACTTACCATCCTGGGCTGGCTCAAATCATCAATCTTTTTGCGATTAGAAACCAAACCTAAGTCTTTTACATTTCATGTTCAAACAGAATTCGTGATGATGAAATTTATGAGTATTAGGGAGAATCTAATATATCTCAACGTGAGGCACTAGGCAGATTCGAAAAATAATTTACACTTGTGTAACCTACCCTACACGTGTATTTTTGGTTTGAAATCTGTTTTTTTAACTTAGTTTCGGACGTTTTGTAGGATGTCCGCTTCTATGAGAACTTCCAAACTGCAAAATGCAAGTAAACTTACTAACTATATAAGGACAATTTGGCGAGTTCATTTTTTCTATTTTGTTTTGTTGAGAGTTAATCAAGCCGATGCTAACTGCTTTTCGAGTTCCAAATTCAATTTTTTCACCCAAACTTTAATTTAAAATGAGCTTTCAAACAAGATTGTTGTCTCTTTAAGTGTGTACTCCACTGACTCAACATGTTGCATTATTAAATCCAATTGCGCTACCAACCAAAAAATCCAAACAAATCGAAAAACTTAACCCGCAAATTTAGAGTAAAACCGGCAAATTACAAGCGAACAATTTTCTTCTCAATTGAATTAATCTGTGAACTCATCCATTCCATGTTTTCTTGATCCAGTTTTGTTCCCAAGATTAGAAGAGTTTCGTTTCTCCTGATTGCTCTTGATTCACTAATACTACTTGAGTTGGTATTGGTCTCTCGAGTAGAAGATGCCAATTCAATTGGTTTGTCCACTGGATTAATCGGTCATCCTATGGGATATGCCAAATTGGAGTCACTGTCTTGTTCAGTTAATCATTAGCAGAATATTATTGAGGATATAAAATATTCCAATTGGGATCTTTTGAGAATTCACTCATTGAAAGATTTACAATTCAAATAATATAGATCCTAACTTGTGAAAGGACCCTCTACTTTTCTCAAGTTCTGCATTGTTCATTTGCCCACAGGACTTTCTTTTCATACCAGCTTAGTGTGAGAGATTCTGTTTGTTCATCTTTTTTACAGACTGTTATTCCACTTGTCCTTTTTTGATTCTGGTTTTTTTTTTGTTTTTTTTTTTTTGTACAAGATCTTGGTGAATTTAGTGTGAAGTCTCAGTGGAGACTAAAAAACTTTAAGATTCAGCCACTACTTTAAGGAAATTCAGAGAGCAAGCTGTTTAGTAAAATTTGATGTCTATCGTCATTAAAATTTATTTTAGTTAGAAGAAATTTTGTTTTATTGGAGTTAATTTATGCAACATTTATGGAGAGTTTCAAGCTGCACTTGCATTCTTAGATATAAATATAAAAAAGGAAATGATACAGAAGGTCCATAGGTTTTAGATTTTTGTATCTTTTTACAGTGCGTACACCCTTAAGCTAAAATTAAGGGTTCAAGTTAATACTTTATACAATATGCGAAAAAATGGTAGTAGAACTTCAACAATTTGGCCCAAAAAACTATTGTAAAAATTGCAGGATTACTGCGGCTTTCCTGCAGTCTTTCAGAAAACTGCAGAGTAATCCTACTATTTTTTCAAAAGTATTTTGCAGTTTTATTGTAGTTTTACTGCAGTTTTTTGGAAATATTAGAGTCAAATGGAATTTTTAAATTTACCTATGCTTTAATATCAATTATCACAATTTTTATGAACATTCAGATATTAAATTTTTAATAATAATTAAACGAAATTCAGCATCACTAATCACGTAACTTCAGAATGTACATGTGCAACAGCTCTTTTTGAATTTCTTTAAAAGTTTCAAACCTCTCATCCATCTATTAATTGGATTGAAGGGCTGTTCTTTCTCTGCCTCTTTAACTCCTTCCTCTTCCGACAAATTATCATCCACTTCTGAACCATTCACTGCCCACACAAACTGCAAAAACAATACTTTAAAAGAAGAAAACTTTCAACTAGACTATTTAAAATTCATTTACCCAAATTAAGTTGCCATACAAGCTTCCAACACATTTTTTTTCTTCTATTTCAAATTCACATCATTTCCAACCTTTTGCCAAATTCATGAGTTGTTCACACCTTTTCACACACACCTACCCTCAAGACACAAGTTCCCTATCACTTGACTTTTATGTTTAATGGATGACCCATACAAATGTATACTTTGCCAAGTGGGTTTTTTGGTTTCCAATATACTCCACGTGCTAATGAAATTCAGGCTTGTTAACAATTCTTAGGAGATTAAAAATGAAAAATTTGAATGAGTTGGAGATTTATCGTGTTTTATTTTTAAGGTGTTCGTTTCTTTGTTTTTGTTCGTGTTGGTGATGAAAACGAATGTGAGAGTAAAACAGGTGGGCGAATAGTACACAATGATTGGGGAAACATTCCCATTTGTGTCACCAATATTGCTTCTTCGCTCTTCTTCTATTATTCTCTGACTTAGTTCCGCTTTGGAGAAGAAAAGCTTTGCTATAAGAGTAAATCTGTTTTCCCGTCTGCTAAAATAGATTAGATGTATAAAAATAAAGGGAAGGGATACAGTTATACAGGGGGTAAGAGACACGAATTAGGTTTATGTTAATTTAAATTTTTTTTTTAAGTTAACTAATTTATTTTGGTAACAATTTAAAGCTTACAATGTAGCTGTCTGAAAACTTTGACGGTTGTTTAACTACAAAATTAGAGAATTAATTTAACAGACCATTTACAGATACTTTCATCATCGAACGGTTGGAACAAATAAATATGAATAACAATCAGTTTAAATTTATAATGGCTACAACTGACAATTTTTGTGACTTTTTAGTCTTTACACAAAAATTTGATCGTTTTAATCATTTTCTAGTCATTTGATGATTAGTGACTAGATTTAATCAGTTGTTTGGTTACCTAATATTTTAAATGTATGATCAAAAAGTCATCAGGAAATGAATTTTTCTTATCAAAAAATGACCATTTCATTAAAAAGTATGACCAAAAAGTAAATCACTTTTAATACATTTAGATGAAATTTGGTGTTTTTAGATAAAACTAAGCTTCGTATCATTACCAAAACTAAATAATTCAAACCACTAATAATTATTTTCAAATCATAAAATGTATAATAATCCATATTGGAAACCAACTATCCATTTCTCTTAGCCAATACCTTGATCCTGCCCATAAATAAACCATGTATGTGTACAAAACAGCAGATGTTGGTTTTTGAATTACTTATAACCTGAAAACCCATCCATTGAATTCGTTTTCTCACCTTAACCTGACCCTGTAAGCGATAAAATTTCCCATCTGAACTAACAGAATCTACCTTTAGATTTCTCTTGTGACTTCTTCACTTTCCCTACTGAGAGCGTTTTCTTGTTGGTTTCCATTTTCTTGCTGAGAATGCGATGAGGTTCAAACCCTAATTTTTTTTTCCTTCACTACAAATAAGATAAAGAAAGCACGTATTGAAAGTGCAATGCGATCACCGAAAGGATAAAAACCACTGCCACAGGTTTATTTTTGCTATCTATAAAAACGAAATAAAAAAAAAGTGACCAAAAGTCTTTGCAAAACTCAGAAGAATAACAAGTTTCACTTACCTTAAATTACTTTAAAATTTTATTTTTTCAATTGGAAAGGAGTGTCTTTGCTGACATTAATATCGTGAGAGAAATTTTGTAGAGACAAATCTAATTGTCAACTCTTGCCTTTAGCTGATTTTAAGTCTTTCTACTGTTGGGATTTTGTTGCTAGGGAAACAGGACAGGGGTATTTAGGTTGTAAGCCAATTACAAATGATTTTCAATGCTCAAGCTTGAATTTTCAGTTGCAAAATTTTACTGCAATGTTTGTAAGAGTGGAATTCTAAAATCGTTTCAAACACCACTGTTGAATCATAATAAAACAAACTAACTGTAAATTGAGCTAATTAAGCAGCGATTAAAATCAAATGTATTTGATTTTCATAAAATCTGTGAGCTTGCTTCTGCTTACTGTTCACTAATACAAACAATTAATTACAAATATATCCTTGTTTTTAATGTGCAAAAGTGTTAAAAACATTTTTTTTAAATTTTAAAGCGGTTTTTGGTAGAATTTTCTTTGAGTTTGTTTTAAATGTATTTTTCTAGCATTTCATTGTCAAGTGTGAATAGATTTTGTTTATTTACTTTTATTTTTTGCCCTCATCTGATGCCCTCTAAAAATAACTGACTTCCATCAAAACTTCAATGTCTGCTCCAGCTGTTGTTGGTAATAGGAACACTATTGAAAACTTTATTTGAACTCATGAATTTTCTAAGAGAGTTCCCCCTCTTCATTTCTCATATCCCAAAATGACAGCCTCACTGCCATCGCGTGTCGTCATTAGGAAGTTGTTGCACCTCCTCTTTCTCCCTTTCAACATCAGCATTCCCTCTCTATTTGCCAGAAATTTAATATACGTGGAGACACTTGCATATGACATTCTTGACTATTGTCAATATCAATTTCGTGCAAGTGTAATATATATATGCATTTATTTTTATTTTTCAGCAGACTGTTTCAAGAAGTTGACAACTGATATGCGCAAGTTTTGTTAATACACTTTATGGAAATGGTAAACGAGAAATTAGATAGACGTGGATAAGTTTTAATAATGTTTTTATTCAGGTGCAATTAAGTGTAAGTGTCATCATGTCTTAAGTGTCTTACATCATGACTGAAGCCGACTGCCAGTACTTGGAATAATAAGTAACTCAAGAATTAACCAGTAACTCAAGAAGTAACCAGTGACTCAAGAAGTAACCAGTGACTCAAGAAGTAACCAGTAACTCAAGAAGTAACCAGTAACTCAAGAAATAACCAGTGACTCAAGCTTCACTTTTTCAATTGTGAGATAAAGGTCAGTCGGACGCATATTTGAAAACTTTTTTTTTAAAAGGAATTTTCAAGTTTATGTAGATTTAAATTTGCATATATTTGACTTCCTTTTGATACGGAACGTTAAATGTAGATTAGTAAATATTGAATATGTACCGGTAGTTGGCATGAACTAAGGGAATTTAGAATTCCCTTAGACTCCTTATGGCTACGGGATCAGAATGGTGTTGGTATATAGGTGACGAAACTCTTTGCTATTCCTATGATGTATGTGGCCGCCTAATGTATGGGCGTGAAGTTCGATCGCCAGGGCAGCTGGAAGCAAGCGGCCCTTCTATTTAGAAGCAATCCCTCGTTTAAAAATTAATTCTTCTGCTATTTTAATGTTAGGTTGAACCTGGCGATCGTTTGGAATATTTGTTGCGACAGATTAGGCAATGATTAGAAATGTTTAAAACACAGATGGAAGTATAAAAACATTTGTCGCTGGTTGTATATTACTTGTAAATCTGTCTTAAAGGTTTTGTAGCCTTGTTTTTGAATTCATTACAACGAAGATCAAATTTCCTTTAGCACTTAGAATTTTATGTACAGACCAAAGCTGGGATATAAACTGCAAATTTACTGCAATTTTTTGTAACAGGAGTTCCACTTAGAAATACTATGGCCCAGCTGCAGATAAACTTGGAAATTACTGTATACCTGCACAACACAGAAAATCTGCAGTTTGTCTGATGTAATAGGTGAAAAACTTTGGGTCTTTTGGGTTAATTTTAACCTCAATACGTTCAGAATGTATAAGAGGATCTGCTTTAAATTTAATGGGCGTTTACAACTTTACTTTATTTTCATGAAGTACTTTCAAAATTTTGCTCTGAACAAATCAACAGATATTGTGAATTACACAAATCTATAATCAGTAATTATGAAATCATAAATCACTTTGTTGCAAACAGCATATTTGAGCAGTTATATACTACTGATATAATCTTACAAGAGTAGAAACGGTTTTCAATATCTCAAAACTGTTTTACCATTCCATAACAATTATGAGTGAAATTTGGATTTTGCATTTCTTTGTAACTAACTTACTAATCTTTTCTTATTTTCAAATTTTTATTGAATACGCCACACAGCACAGCTCACTTTCGAATTTCCACTCTCACATTTATTCCACTTTGCAAAAAATTTCATGAGATAAGATTTATCCATTTTTCTTCATCTTCGTAAATTTGATTTCTCTACCCTTTTATTTTAAAAGTCTCAACCATCTTCTTTAACGTAACGTAAGTAAAACTTTAAATAAATCTTTTGTTAATTTCAAAAAGTGCAATATTGGGAAGGCAGAGATGAATTCATGGGGGCAAAAGATTAATGGCTTCTCAAGATATTCTTTGCCTACTTCTACAATTTTCTCCTCAAGGAGACACCACTTTTATCAGAGAGAGAGAGTTTCTTTTTTGGACGGTGCCAAATGAAGGAGTTGACAAATGAAAGTTTTCTAACTAAAAGTGCTCATCACTTGCACGCACATTTCGCACAGAAAAGAGCTTTAAAAACTCTCCCTTTTCATATTCCGTGTAAAAACAAGCTGTTTTCACAATCCCTGAGACAAAGCCAGCTTTAAACTTCCATTCATAAGAGAATATGGATTCCAATATTGATTTTCGAACACCCAAGGATAGGGAAATAGAAAAAAAAAATCTTCAAAAAAAAATTCTTTCAAACATCAGAGAGCAAAATAAATGACTGGATTTACACTCAAATTCATCCCCGGTCTAAAATTGTTACTTAGCAACATCCAATAAAACTTGTTCCCAACCTCAAACACCTTTTTAAAATTTCTTATCCTCACCTTATGTCAAAGCTTGGGTGGGTTCCAGCAAACATTCTTCCAGTTCCCTGCGGACTAAGCTCATGGGAATTCTCTTATGATCAACAAGATGGCCCAAAGCAAGGGATATTGATGTGCAAGAAGTCCTTAGACCTTGTGCCATCTCCGCATAACTTATTTATTTCACTAGGGATTTTTTTTCTTTTTGCTTTTTGTGCCTTTTCCTTCTCCTCTTTTCCCTTGTGGAGATAGGCTCACTGAAGAGGAAACTTTAAAGGGAAAATTTGTAAAAGAGAAGGAAAAAATGTGTATTTGTCGTGTTTAAGAGATCTCAAAGGAATTTTTTAGATTCAGTAAATATTTAGTAATAAAATTTAATAAAATAAAAAATTTATCAATACTTTTAGAAAAACTTGACCATCTTGTAAAGCCGTAGGAATCCTGTTTTTTTTTTCTTTTTTATATTTCTCTCTTGCTTCTTTTGCCAAAATTGTTTCCATTCATTTCCTATCTTGTTGCTCAAATTTATTGCATCTTTTTTCTTTTCTCCCCTGTCCACCAACCAAATCCTCTCTTCCAATGGTCATCTTTCAGGCTTATAACAGCTACCTTGGCATCATCTTAGAAAATAAAAAAGGGGAAAAGAAAAATCACAAAAATGGAGCTCTTGGCATAGAGAAATGATAGCACTATGCCCTAAGCTCTGTTGGTAGAACAAACATTTACACATTTCACATAGTTCAAATAAACTGGGTCATTTAACCCAGGTATACAGCACAAACATCAATTTGTTGATGTTTACCAACACATTTCCAGTATTACATTTCTATTACTTGATTCTAATTTCACTTGTATAGTCTTTGGAACTTCCTCATTCTTATTTTAAACGAAATTAAAAGGAGGAAGGCTATTCTGTATTTGGGAAACCAATTTTTTTTTTTTTTTTTTTTTTTTTTTTTTTAGCTGGGTCTAAGCATAATCTACAAAACATCTTTTTCTCTTTAAGAAAAAGAGTACCTGTAAAGTTAACAATTCCAACTTATAACTGATCTTAGAACTCTTTCGTAATGCACTCAATACAAATCAACTTTATTTCTCTTTATACAGCGCTTGATAGGCTTATTCATTTTTTGAAATGAAATTTGTAGAGCTAGGAGGCTCAAAAGTGACTTTTAACAGACCAGTGGCTTTTACTTCCAGTAAAATGCCATCAATTATCGCTAGGTGGTATGTTAAGCACCGGCTGACTTGCTTAGTTAAAAATGGCGTCTTTTTATTTTTTGCAAAATTTGTAAAATCTCATTCCACTGCCAATTGGTGACTTATTACCGGAAGTTAACCTCCTGGTTTGCTAAAATTCTAGTTAATTACCAACCAGTAAGCCTCCTGATCCTATTTCAAAGTCACCTTTGAGCCTCCTGATCCATCAAATTTCATTTAAAAAAATGAAAATCACCAATGAGTCTCTTGGGTTTACCACACTCAGAAGAGAGATACCTTATTAAATTAAGTGACTCTTCTATATTCACTTGATCCATTAAAGTCGTTAGTTGAAAATTCTCTACATTACCTCTGATTTTAAAAGTACGCACTAATATATAAAAAAAAAGAGGTAAACCACATCCCTCAAGTCATCTTTTATTCAAACAACCCCATGGCGACTGTGTAAGGAAAAGAGGGAGGGAAAACTCTTTTTGCTGAAAGCCCTGTTGCAACTAGTTTTTTTCCCTTTACAAAGATGGTAGGGAAATGGAAGAGATGGGCAAAGAAAGAAAATGATCTCATTGGAACTGCTCATAGCTTCCAATTGGAATGCAGGTAGGAGATTCCAAGGGGAAAAAGGGACAAGCAGATGGCATCATGGGATGAAAGACAGAGGACCCTGAGAGGATATTACCCAGTGAAATAAGTTTTCACAGTAGGGTTTCACCCATACCATCACAATAAAAGAAAAATAGCTAGTTATTTAGAAAATATGAGAATTTATTGCAATGCGAAGGAAATGAATTCATGGTTGACACATTTGTTTTGATTATTGATCAAATTATCTGCAGCGTCCAGCCAATTTCGGTTTTAATTTGTGTATCTAGATTAGTTTATTATTGCAAAGTTGAATTAGTCTGTTAAACTTTAAGTTAAGTGATATTTATGAGATTGGATTGTTTCATTTCTACAGGAAATTGGAAATTTGTTTTGAAGATCAATGTTATTCAATTAAAGCTTATCAGTATTGGAAAAAAAACTTGTGGAAGCATTTTTCATAGTGGTAAGAGGTTGTAATATTTCACTGAGGAGAGTAGGGCTATGAATCAAAAATACGAAAAAATGAGGATTAAGTGGTTTTTGGATAAAGTTTGAGTTGTTTGCTGTGTTAAAAATGGTTGGTGATGACTTAATTAAATTCATTTTAGGTTGTGGTTGGTTTTGTGGCTTGCGTGGGGGATTATGAAGAAGATTAATTTGTTAAAGAATTTGAAATGATTTTTAAAACAGTTCAAAACTTTTAACAAAAAGGTGATTTTAACCAAATGTAGAAAAAAATGTAGAAAATAATATTTTTAATGCTTAGATCAATATTTGATCTGAAATATCATTAGATCTGTACTCATTACAGAACATCAATGACATTGTAAAATAACTACTGATAATGTGATGATTTAAAAAATGATTTTTTTTAATACAAAAATGACATCTTCAAGAGAAATAAGATTTATATCACAGTGAAAACGTTACATCTATCAACCCATGCTAACTAGAGTGTGGAAATTTCCCTAATGGCTCTTCATTTCACGCTACTCAGGCCCAGTGTTAGTCAGATTGCTTGAATATTTCAACACTTCACTCTGCTAAGTAACTGTAGGCTTATTTTATGGTGATATACTGATTTGCAAAGATTTACATTTAATCCATTACAGAAAATATGCAATTTTTTCATACTTACTGTATATAAAGAAAAAGAAACAGTTTGTTTCCTTTTTAAATAAAAAATTAATTATTTAATGGAAGATAAGATGGAAAAAACACATAAAAATAAATCACTGCTTTTAGAAAAAAAAATGTAATACAGATAAATGAATATGGTGCTGTGTGTTTTACCTCTCAATGGATCATTCATTTCTAAGAAAATTGATGACAGAGTAAATAGTATAAATAAAACTGCATAATAATAGAAGATAAAAAAGTTCAAACAGAAGTTTGAGCAATTTGCTCATCGAAAAATAATAAAATAATTGACTTGCCATCAAATTTTACTCTCATGCCAGCTGTGTGCTTCAATTTGAAAATAAAGCCTTTGAATATTTGAGTTGGAGGCATAAATTTTGAATTTGATCCAACAGCAGTCAGACCAATCAGAATCAAATTTCCCATTACCAACACCTGAAACATACAGATTCATTTTTTTAAAGTTTTGATAAGTTGGATAGAATGTAAAAATATAAAAAAAAGTCAGTTCAATTTGATAGACACTGCAGAAAAAAAGTTGATGTGAGATAAATTTTTTATATTTTTAAGTATAATTTTTTTTATGTTATTAAGTTAAACTTGAGTTTTTTAAAGTTTTCAGTGGGTGAGGTCTTAAAGCTAACATTTTACAGAAGGGCATTGGCACTTTTCTCTTAAATCCGCTTGGGAGTTAAAAAGGATCTATGAGTTCAAAGTGTAGAAAGGAAAAAAGTGCAAAGAACGTATTGTCACATCAATTGGACCGCTTGTCTGGTTTATTCATCAGAGAAGGGAAAATATGATATTTCAAAGCGATATATGATTCTCTTTGTCGTGGAATGTTCTGAAATATAAGAAAGAAAAATTGCATTTTTTTAAAGAATTAATTAGTTTTGCTTCAAATAGCTTTTTATGGTGCATGTTTAAAGAAAATTATAAAACTTATTAAACTTAAATTTTCAAAAATTGTAATTTTATTGATTTGTTGCACAATTCAATAATTTCACTGTAATTTTTGAAAATTTTTGTTTTGTACTGTGCAATATAAAATTATGTTACCTTTCTGTTTACAAAATTCACATGACAGGAGCCTGAACATGCTGCTGGTTTTCATTAATATTAGAAATAAGATTTTTTAAATTCATTTTAAAAGCCTAAAAGACTTGTATTATTCATATTACACCCTCCGTAGCGAACTCGAAATGTCCATAGCAAAAAAAAAATCGTTAAAGCGGGCAATTCAGTGTTATGAAGTTTATTTATAATGGGGTATATTTATAATGCATTTTAAAAATTTTAGTAAAACCGCAAGAATTCACAGGACGGAAAACACCAGCAGCAAAACCACAATATTTTTCTGGGAAAATATACGAAAACAAAAAAATTAAGGGAGATTGCCGTTTTTTTTCCGTTAAATTGACGCAACTGCAGAAAACAAATTATAAAAAAAGTGCAGTGAACCCTAGAAACACTGCGGGTTTTGGGGAAAATTTTGATAAACTTGCAGTAAAAGTGGTCAAATCGTTTTACTTTTAATTCACTTTTTGCAGCAAAAATGACATAAAACTGCCGAAAACCTGCAATTATTTTCGTGCATTAGTAACCTCGAGTTCTACAAGGATTCGTGCATGTTCCTTTAACTAGCAACTAGTACTTTGCCCAATCACCTATACTAATTTAAAAAACAACTAATGTACATACATTTTATTAATCTTGCTAAAGATTTACGGGTATTTTAAACACAAATTTGCTACACTTTGAAAGTCAACATGTCTTACTTCAGCTCATGCATTGAACGTTTGCTAGAAGTATCATGCAAAAATATTTAACTTTCGAAAATGAAAACAAAATTTGCTACAAACCATTAAACTTTCAATTTGTGCTCTAATCACAATTTAATATCTAATACTTCATGTGTTAAATGGAGCAAACGCGCGGAAAGATCAAAGGAATGATTTCAAATATTTCACAACAAATATGCAAACTGTGATGAAAATTGTTTATTTTTCAAAATATCATTTTTATTTTTAAAAAAAAAAAAAAAACAAAAAATGCAAATTTTAAAAACATTCATTTATTATTCAATCCAAGCTTTTAAACTTTTCATTTCACACATGCAACACCACAATCGATCATCTCATTTCAAATTAATGCTTGGATGCTGGATTCGGATCAACCGGTTGATGAGATTAGTGATGCTGTTTGTTGATGTTTCATCAATCATTTTTTCTCTTCAATAGACACGAAATTAAAAAATTCCCATACAAATATTTCAAATTTTTATCTTTGAACTTAGATATGAACAAAAGGAAGAGAATGTAGAAAAATAAAAATGAGTAGTGAAGCACCTGTTCGATAACCAATTTGCATGAGAATAACTAACTTGTAACAAATAGATAGTGAACCTTATCTAACACGAGTCACTTTAGCACGGTCTTCATTCATCTTTGTCAACAGACACCCACTAGGGATTCTGTGATGAACACAAAAATCTATATAAAAGATTGATTATGCTCGAACACCTACAGAGAACATGACATGCGTGACAAGTTATTACTATATCAAAAATTTATGGCAAGAATTGAAGTTTGAAAAAAAAAATTTTGTTGAGTTTTATATTTTTAGTGTCCACTGACTAATCTGAATTGAGATACAGTTAGGTTTATAATGCAGTTTCTAAAGTTTATAGCCACCTAAACATAGAAAGTTGGATTTTTTTAAAAGTTATAAAAGAGTCTCATGGAGGAGGGAGATCTAAAGGTGAAGGTGGGGGGGTTTGTTTGGGTCTATTTTGGTTGGTGTTGAATATGAAAGTGAGATTCATATTTGTATTAAATATTACGTGTATTTATTGTAAATGTTTTTAGCTTTAGATATTTTGGAAGGCGATAAGTTGTTTTATGGTTTTGTTATTTTCATATAACTCTTATTTGCCCGGCTGAAACTGCAGTGACAAATGTACTTCAGTTACAATCAACCAAATTACTACAAAAAAGTTATATGAAAGTAAATAAAACTGCAGTAAAGCTAAAGAAAGAGCTCAATCTTTAAACTATACAAAAAAAAATACAGCCAATTACTTCCAAAACGTTTTTTTTTCCTGGACATAGATAAAAATTTCCATATATTGATTGCACACTTTTTGTAAACATGAACAAAACAACCAAAAGGTGTCAAAATTCTATGCATCACAAAAGTAGGAAATCTTATAATAAGGAAGATAACTAATTTGCATTTGTATAAGCTTACAAATCAAAGATTAATATCCCATCAAAAAGACTAAAGTGTAATTCAACTATATTGAGCTATTTATTATTATTAACATACATTAGATGCAACTTCACTTATCTTTTTTCTTACTAATTCGTTGTATTGAAAAATAGTAGATAACCATACACTAATAATTAATGCTTTTTGTTACAACTGTGCAATTAGCTTTTTAGTATATTCTAAAAAACCTAATGATAAGAAACGCACGAAACGTGTGAATAGTACAACTTCATCACCCAACCTTTTGAAAAATAAAATATGATTTAAGTTTATACGAATGTCTGCCAGAAGCAGAGCAAATTAATGCAACTGTGTTAATTATAAAACACAAGAGGCGGTTTCTGTGTTTACATAAATAAAATTAATTAGAAAAATTTTTGCAAATGAAATGAAAATAAATTGGATTATTTTATTAAATATAATTATCTCAGTTCTGAGAGTAGTTTCCACTAAATTGAACAAAAAGTAAACAAACGTATAAAAACCCAAGTTTAAAAATTTTAAGGTCAATAGGATAAAAATAAGTCCACCTCTGCTGGAACCCTTTAGAAACAATTCAGAAAACTCCAATCTCAAGATTGTCACTTTTTTTTCTCCTCTTCATCCTAAAGTCTTCTTCCCCAATATTTCTTACAAGTAATGCAGTGTCACTTGTCAAGCCTTCATAATTCATTTCTCTCTTCAAATCTCTTCACTCCCAACCACAATGAATTATTTCTCACCTGTGAATTTTCAGTGTCAATAATTCCCTCATTTCAACCCATATCTAAAATTACATAAACTTGGCTAATCTCAACATTGATCCCTATGAGAAAGAACGATTTCTATACGTCTGCCAACCACAAAATAAATGTCTTCAATCAGAAAAGGATTAGTAAGTTCTCCCTTCTCTTTTCTTTCTCCAATACAAAAGTTTTTAAAATGACAAGTGCAATTTCAACACCTTTAATGACACACATCACTCTCTTCTAAGATTTGGGAATTGGCACAGGTGTGCACATTTTCTCTACATTTTTTTTTTAATTCTACACACATTCTGCTTGTTAATTTAAAGATTTGCATGAGGTTTTATTCAACAAGGAAAGTGATTACATTTTGTATGGAGAAAATTTTAAAAAACAATTGTTTATTTATTATAGAGAATAATGCAAACAAAGAATTTGCTTTGAGCTTCAGAGATGATGTTGATGTAAATAAATTTTAGGGTTAGTTTCATTCAAACTAAGATTTACCTAACTGATAACCTGACACTTCAAACCCATTATTACAAACAAAGGAAGTTGAAAGAGGTATAGAAAATGAGCAGGCCTTATCAAAAGTGGTGAAAGATAATCTTATGTTGGACCCACTATGAAATTAGAGTAAGGTAGATGCTTTTAAAAATTTTAAAAGGTTCTGCTAAGTGAAGCTTTAAAGGTATTACATTATACGTAAAGTGAATGGATGAGAAAATCAATATAAATGAATAAGTGTTGAGGTTTCCGCTTACTATTTATCAATCCATTTTGACTTTCAATGGTTGTGCTATCTTGAATGGGTTGTGAAAAATTGAGGTGCTTTCATTTAAAGTTCATTGAGCAGTGTGGTGTCATCTAGTGAGTGTTTAGGGTACGTTTTGGTCTTTATTTCTGATTTAGGGGAAGAGAATTTAAACACATCGTTCTAAATATAAAATAAAAGTGTCAAAATTAATTTAGAAAATTAGCCAGAACAAGTTATTTAACTTGTGTAAATTTTACATTAGCTGAAAAAAAATTAATAATATAATTTTTTTCAATTAATAAGTCTCTTTCTCAATTTTCTTTTCTCACATCTCTGTCAATTCCAAATTGCCAACTTGCAGAAAAACATCTAATGACTCAATTCCATTAGGGTAATGAAGTTCCAAATCAATGACACTAACCAAAAAGACAAACAACAAACCAACTGGAAAAAATTTCATTCAACAAACATGCAAAACCATTTCAAAAACTTTTTTCTATTTACATTCCCTCGTTTAAAACCTTTCCACGCAACCTTCTATTTACAAATTAAAGATGTAAATTTGCGTCCAGAAAAATTCTTAAACCGCACTTAAATTTCAATGCAGTTGCCATTGCTAAATACAACACAAAAATAGCAAATGCTCGCCTTTATTTCCTCAAAAGAGAAAAAAAGAGGAGAAAGCATCCTTTGGTTATTCTGAAAACGAATCCTCTAACTATACAACTGGTGTTCAAATAGGAAATTGTTCACTACTCCAGTTGAACGTGAACTGTATTCCAATCATTGGGCAAAGTCTATTCAAACTGCATTAGTGTCCCTCCAAACAAGATGAGCAAAAAGTGCTCAGAGGGACGAGGAAAGGCCTTTAACACCTTCTCTTGAGTGACCTCTAACGAGGGATAGCAGCATGGTTAAATGGATGAGAATGGTCCCCTCACGTTTTGGGGATGTATTATAAAGTAAAGACTACTTTGGCAATTTATTGCTGCTTTATATAGCCAGGTTAGCAAAATTTTCCTAACGAAGTAAATTGCTAACTAATTTGGCGCCTGTGTCAACTTTCGTACTCGTGATATGACGTCTGACAGTAGTATATAAAAATACTGCGGTCAGGGATATAGTTTAAGTAAAACACTATTGCATGCTGTGGCACGAGCCAAACGGGTACTGCTGCGACTAGTAATGACATCTATCGAAACAATTTGTAATTCTACAGTGGGTGAAACTGCAGGTATTTTTTTACAGTCAAAAGTTTCAGATTTTCTGCATTTTTATTGCAGTTTTTTCTGCTGGGTCTGGACTCTGGAGGTTATAAATTTTGACGTACCTTTTCTACTGAAGTGTCAACTTAATTAACAAACTGACTGTTTTCTTAGTTTCCACATTTAAAAACATTATGCAAAAGTACACTTTTTTTTTTAAAATGAAACTTTTTGGTTAAAGTTATATCTTTACTTCATAATTTTCACTATTTTTATGTCTTGCTATTTATCTCAAACGTGTTAGAAATTCCCAATGCAGCAATGTTAGTGTAATAGATATCGTAAAAAGTTTGTGTGATAAGATGATTGGTTTAGAAAAAGGAAGAAAAGTAGATAAAAAAAATCGGTTGGAAAAAAACATCTACACATCACAGTTAATTAATTTCTCATTAAGGACATCCCTAGTGGATTAATTTTCAGTGACCCAAAGACATGTCAAGAGAAGGGGAGAAAATCAATTTGGCAACATAGAATGGATGAATGCAAATGACAAAGATGTTACTAATACGTCTGTGCCTTGTACCAACACAGCTGTTGTGCTTTTGCTGCATGACAAAATGTTGTAAAAGATTTTATAGAACAGGAAAGTTTTATTGCTGAAACTGGGGATCTTTATAAGGTACTGATTTGTGTGGGTCATGCTTTTATGTGATATGTATCACATAATGGGCTTTAGTTCAATTTTATATGAAAGTTAATGAAGGAAAACTTAAATGTGAGTGAAGTGTGTGTGGTTCGGGACGTGCTGCCCACTAGCAACAGAATAATGAAGTACAGTTAAATTGAGTTTTGGTGTAGGATTTTAGTCTAGCAGAAGCAAAAGTTGAAAATTCGTGTAGTGAGAGAATTATTTTCCTGTTTATAAAATCAATTTGCTTTTACCAAGTTTCTTGTATAGAAAGTATGCTTTAAAAGTAAGTTTTTGATATGAAAACCTTGGAAATGGAATATGTAAAAGGTTTACGTGTGACTAGAATTACTGAGAGACATCCTCAACTTTAACTATTCACTTTTGTTTAAAACAAAAATTGGAATTTTTTGTAATTGAATGAGAATCTGAGTCAAATTCAATGAAAACTGCGAACGCAATTTCAAATATAAGAAATGCACCCACTGTAGATAAAACAAAGCATAATAAATTAGGGTTAGGTATACACACACCTACATTTAAACCAACTAAACTATTAAACTATACTAATGATATCTTGTAAACTATACTGTACCATGCTAATGATATCTTGTAAACTATACTGTACCATGCTAATGATATCTTGTAAACTTACATTGGCTACGATTTGGAAATTGTTTTAAAATGCACATCTTTAAATCCTCTTTATCCATAAAACTTTTTAGCCTTTAATGTTTATTGCCTTTAAAGTTATCCCACATAAACCAAGATGTTGCAAACAGATCTCCTGAAATTATTTTTGTATTATGTGAAGACTTCCTCCATGTTTTCTCAATTCCTAGATGTTTTCTCAGTGTGCCATGGGAACTTCAAGATGATGCAACCAGGTCTCTATGTGTCTTTACACTTATGTTTAGGGTTAATAGGGTATCCCAAAAAACACTAACACAATGCTTATGTTAGTGAAAACAATTCAATGGTATTATTATTTGAAAGCCAATCATAATGAACAATTAAGTCAACAACATTAACAACAACATGCGACACTTCAAATGTCCGTAATTCTTTTGAACTAAAGTGCCTAGAGAGTCGTAAATAGTCACGTTGAACTAAAAAAAATCTTGGTAAAATATTTCATATCTCTGGGACTAAACAGTCAAACGTTTTTGGGCGGATTGTACGTTTTTATTATTAGAATTGATTGATTCAACAAATTTGGTAACAAATCTTTCAGTGTTACATAAAATTGAATAGTAATTAAAATTCAAAACTAAATGACTTGATATCATTTAGTAAACATTTGATTAGATTCAGGATGAATGCTCGCGCATTGTCTTGAAGTCCTACGACTGTTTGTTGGGTGTTTTACCTAGTCTCCCAAGCGAATTTGTTGCACTCGCATCCAGATGGATATTTGCAATTACCAAAACCTAACGTAAAAAAGCGACACGAATGGTAGCCAGTACACTCCCAAGTACAGTACCAACTGAACCCTTCTCATGAATAAACAGTAAAATTAGAATTTTTTACAAACACACAATAAAAATTCTTACCATGAGCCATGCTTACAGAAGCAATGAGTAGAAGAGTCAAAATTAGGTATTTGGAAATCATGTTTCAGCAATGACGTACAAGACAAAGTGTGGTAGTTGATTGAATGGTAGTAGTATTTTATAAGAAAAATTCTGATGTATCATGGTTAATAAAAAATTGTACATTGAAACTTGAATAGTTATCTGTTGATAGTTAAAGGTCTACTATCGTAACTCAGGTTATTATTAGATTATTATCTTGTAGAGAAAAAAATTCTGTATTCAACAGTTTTTCTTGTTTTTATCTAAAAAATTTTAAAGTTATTGAAAATAGGTTGCGAACTGGAAATTTGTTATAACAAGGGTGTTGTGGGTGGGGGGAACGTTGAGAAAATATGACGTCTTCTATTTGAAACCCACCCTTTTAGACCCTCAGGCTATGTAGAAGCGTACGTCACGAAATTCAAAATGTCACGAAATGCGTTCAAGGTCAAAACCAGTGGTATTTTGTAATAAAAAGGGTGACAGTTATTGCAGTTTTTAAAAATTTAGACATTTTTTAGAAAAAAAACGCTTTATAACGCTCAAAATTCTTGTATAGGGTGTAAGTAAGAACCATAAACATTTAATTTTGAGGCAACCATATTTTATTCATTCTTGTGTGTAGGTTGCAACTGAGAAGGTTTCCCAACATTCTTTCAGGAAAGGAGGTGGAAAATAGCTCCAAGAAGAAATTGATAGCAAGTATGAGTCCCTTAGACTTTAAATTGCTGTTTTTATTACAATTTTTTTGAATAATTTTTAAGGTGATAGTTTTTTAAACCATCTGCAAAGATTTATGATAATACGTAATATTGTATTTCCATCAATTTTTTTCTAAGGGTTCAGTTTCAACCCTTTGATCAGTTGGGTTTTTCCCATCTTTGTTTAATATTACCATCAACCTTTTTCTAAGGTTTCAGTTTCAGCCCTTTGATCAGCTTAGTTGGGTTTTCCTATCTTGATGTGGTCCATAGTTTCTAAACAAATTGCTACTTGAAGGGCAGATGACACTAACCTCAATTTAAACTTAAACCTCGTTTAAAGTATAATGAATTGTTATAGGCATTTCAACAAAACTTTCGTGCCAACTATTCCTACTCCTATTTCCTGAAAGGATCTCGCAAAAATCAATTTATTTTCAATTTATTTTTTTAAATGTTACTTTACACTTTACAACTTCAATTCCCTACACTGACATTTTGTTTCTCTTTTTTCTCATTTAAAAAAATATACGAAAATCAATTTTCGGATGTTGGTTGCAGGCCAGAACTGGATTACTATAATTAGATATAAAACAAAAATACATATATGATAGGCTTATGTAGTTTGAAAATTAGTAAAACTGATTTACTCCTACCTTTGACCTGAAACTAAGAATGCATTTTGTTGGATAGAATCCAAACGGAGATTGTCACACATAACACTAGCCAATGTACGTTTGCTTAACATGGCTCGTTCATCTAAAACACAATAGAAAGTTTATACTATTTGTATAGGGCATTTTATTCTTAATTACTAGGTGTAAAACTTCCAGGCTGGTTAGGATGAGTAAAAAAGTGTCTATCTCCATACAACAGACGATGAAATTGCATGCCAATAATACAACCAAATGTTGGACCAACAAGAGCTCCTCGTACAGGTGTCTCTGCAATACCTCCAGCGAAAAGATCAATATCATCTACATGACTAAAAATATAAAATTGAGGAGGGCTTCTATAAATTAGTATGAAAAATTACGCATATGCTTGTTGGAATGCATCAGCAGCTCGTACTGAATCTTTAAATACATTTCGTAGTTCTGCAAAACTTCGTATTCGGGGCAATTCACAGAATACTCGAAAGTCATTATAACTTGGGAGTCCATGTTCTCGGCCTCTTTCAAGATTAAAAGCGGCTAAATCTAAGCCGAAAGGATTATTGGGTTCTTTGAAAAGAAAATTGGTTACTGCTTCGGCCATGAAGTTGTCCACGTCCTGCAAAATGAAAAATTATAAATTTTAGATTGTTCTTTTCTTGTTAAAGTCAGGGCAATCTCATTTTTGGATATTTTTCAATTGCACATTTCAGTTGTAACTCAAAAAGTTAAGTTTTTCTAAGAGTATAAGTACATTAAATATGGTTATACAAATAAACGTTAGTCTAAAAAAACATCAAAACATTTGATTAAATATTGTTCTTACATATCGAACTTACTTGTGCTTTTTGTTGAGCACTTCCTACTAAAACGGAGTCCACTCCAGCTCTGTGTATGACCGTTGGGTTATTATAATTATCTTTCAAAGCAAATCCATTTCTTGAATTGGCCAATTGTCCAATATTTTGAATCTGGCTATGTCCAAATCTAAATGCAGCTGTTGCGAAACTGTTATAAATGTTTGGGTTGACGTTTGATTGATAAGCAGTTGCAGTGCCATCTTTTGGAAGGTTCAATTCGAATTGACTCATCAGATGAGAACCCAAAAGAATAGGCAAATATTCGTTGTACGTAATACTTTCCAATTCTGCTATTACTACGCGTCTGAAATGACATTTTTAAAAATTTTACTTCAGAATTTTGATTACATTATTTTTACTTTGTTTCTTGGTACAGTTGCTCATCGCTAAACTGAGGACCCATTGACCGAAGAACTCTTGCTATTCGATTGTGTTCACGGAGAAAAAGAGTATGAACAGCACTTAATCCTGGCTGAATATTTAATCGATCGTCGCCTGAAATGTTGGAAAATTAAGTCAAATCAAGAAGAAATTTTGGGAGGAATTACCAGCGACAAAACAAAAATCTCTGCCAGTTCCTTGGGTGGTGCACGCGTCGTCATTAGGGTTCACAGGTAAATTTTGCCCATTGTTTGTTGTTCGAAGCAAACCTAAATTAGAATAACTTTTTAAAATTGTAGGTGTGATTTATATACGTCTTTTACCTTGTTGGAATGTCCGGAGATTTCTAGCATCTTCAATTGAAGAACCATAAATTTGAGAACCATCTATGAAAGCTGTGTTTTGATTGATCTGTTCACGAACACCTGTGAAGATAACAAATTACGTAAACTTTGTTGGTCGCTGCTCATCAAATTGAGAATACCATTTCCGCAAGCTCGAATCGATCTTGAGAATTCCATGCACCCAATTCTTGCAGGACCGAATTGAGGATCATCTCTTGGTATGTTTAATGGTAAGCAATCCGCTGTATTGCGGTTATTGCAACAGTTTGTTAAATCTGAAAAAAAAAAAAATTCCGAAAATTCCGAAAATTCCGAAAATTCCGAAAATTCTGAATTTCCTATTGATTCCAGTTGCATCTTTTTGGAAATCAAAATTTCAGTAAGTTCTTATTGGTTTTTTAGTGTCAATTCCCAATGAAGGAGAAGGGTGCGCTTTTAGTACATGCTACTACTGGATGCAGGGGCGCTACTGAGCACTGAGTGTAATAATGCATTGAAATGTGTGGCGTTGTACAATTAATTTGTCCAAAAATTGGTGCTCACGTGAATATTTAGGATAATTACTGTTGCAATGTCTAATACCTAAGCTAAGGGTGTTCGAAGCACATCATATGGTACAAGGTGCAAATTTCACGCCGACATTTCTAAAGAAAACTTTCTTTTTTCTGTGAACTAAGAATGTAAATGTACATACCGGTTCTGTGGGGTGTTGATTGCATGTCATGATTAACAAACTGCCCATACTGCATGAACATGTGACTAACAGTTTCATGTTCAGAATGGATGTCTGGAAGAACTGTAGTGCTGACAAATCGGGACAATGGCAATGCTCGACCAGACGCGGCAAGTCGTGGGGAATTGAATCCTGATAACAAGAGACAATCGTATTCAATAAATGCGGAGCTATGCTGTTTTGGTTAACATACCATCTCCATACTTAGGTCCCAAGAGTCGCCTCAATTTAACAACTGCCATACCCCAATCAGGATTATTAAGATTGTTACACGACCCATCAATATTCCTGAATTTGGCAACTCGATTACACTGAAATTGCCTGTTTTGACACAATGCATTGAAATTAGCATTTTGTCGTGGTGGTGACCGTTTCACTATATGATCGCCAACTTCTCGTGTTAAGTTACGCCTAGGGTAGGAAAATGTACGTATAAGTAAATAATCTTGTGTATCCAAATCCAACAAAGATGGGCTAAATATAAAAAACTCCAATGGCTCAAATGAGGATCTTACGTTGAGCAAAGAATGTCAACGGCTCGTTCAAGAATAGCATTCTCTTTGTGAATCGCCCAAACTTCTGATCTGACTTTTCGGTTCCCATGGTAAGATGCTGCTCGTTTCACATGATGTTTTGCTAAAAAAAAACCACCGGGTATTACGAGCAGATGCAAATACAATTTATCTCTGTCAGTGTGAACAATTCCCATCAATCAATATTTAAGTTTCTTCCTAATAATCATTATAGCAAATACCAGCTGACATTATGTAAGTTAAGTTGGTGCCAGAATAAATACTGATGACAAATAAAACGCTACGAAATCCTATTAGAAATTAAAGGGTAATGAACTCTCAGAACGTTTTGGTATAAGATAACGTTCAGAATCATAATAATTCTGCCAATAGATTTATAATATTTTTATTACTGAAATGATGTCACTAGTCTAACGCTAAGAGTTAAATAGTTCAAAATTTCATAAGTAAGGTTTAAAGCTTACCGTTAAATTTTGCTTCCTCTTCTACATCTTTTTCAGCCAAGTTAAGTGCCTTTTTGACAATTGCCTCCTCTACAAGGGGAACACGTACAGATGGATCGACATCTTCAGCCAGAGCGAATTTCAGTTTTTCCTGACTCAAACCATTGACCTCAGCCAAAGAGACAAGAAGGATTAACAGGTATCTATAAAAAAGTAAATGCTATAATGTATTTTAAATACTTTTTAAATACTTAATATTACTTACCTGTGAATCATGGATATGAAGTCAATGTCAAGTTATCAAGCTGTAAGGCAGGAAATGAAAGTAATTGCACATTTCAGCACATTTAAATGATGGCAAGTATGTCAACATTTGAAGAATGAGTATGACCATTAATACAAATGCGCACTCAGCTTGTATCTTTCTACTTTATTTCGAAAACGCCCACTGTCGACAGTCTTATTTTGATAGATTATCATCATTTATTTTCTTTGGTTTCTTACATAACTTTTTTATATGAAGAATTTTCTAAACTGAATATACTCTTTAATTTTATTTGAGAAGTTTATATCATTAAGGATGGACTGCACCAACGTCAGTTAAGATTAAACCTGCTGCTTTATAATGTAAATATTACATTTTACACTAGGGGTAGTCATAGACATATATAAGTCTTATATACTGTAGGTCTATGGTGTAGTTAATTGAGGTTGGTGCAATATCTGTCTTAAAGAATATTAAATCGAATTTTACAGTAGACCGTAGTTAATGTTAGATAATTTTTCACTTTTTGATGGCGTTGGATTCATAGGGCGCCAAAACGTCTAATTACAGCTGTTAACATTATGCGTGATTAAAACCATTCATAATGTTTACCATTAACGAATTGTCAGCTGTTGATTTGGAAACAAATGTATTATGACAAGAAATGTTACTATGTTCAATAAGCCAAATTCTTTTTTTTTCCTGCATTTATCTTCTGCGTACACATGTTACTATCTTTTATTGGTGTGAAGAAAATACAACTCCTTCAAAATTTATAGCTAGTAATTGTTCTCTAACCAGATGTTAGAAAGTTATAACCAATATTACTTGTTTTGTTTTATGATTTAAACAGGTGTGGTACAAAATCTTTAAGATCTCTGAAAACAGATTTTATTTTTTCATTGCGAAAGGCATGGAACTAAACGTCTCGTTGTATTTAACAGCTATTATTTTCTTTTTAGCATCAATTTTGAAGTTTTGGCAACATTCAACCAAAAATTACCCACCAGGACCCAAGGGCTTGCCGCTATTTGGTTATGCGATGTTTATTTTTCAAAAACCACACAAAGCTATTGCTAGATTAAGAAGAAGTTATGGTGATATAGTAAAGTAAGGATTTATTTTCCCTTAAATCTAATATTTCGTATTATTTTAATATCAAGTTAAATTTTTAAGAGTTAACATCGCTGGAATAAAAGTTATATTTTTATTATCACATAAATCAATTAAAGAGGCATTCATAACACAAGGAGATTCATTTTCTGGAAGACCTTCTAGAGTTGATCCATTGGCGAAGATAACACATGCTAAAGGTAAAGTTTTATTTACTTTTTTAAAATGTTTTTACGTTATTTATTTATTTTAAATCTTTCATATTGCTTTTATGAAGGAATTATTGCAAATCAAGGCAGAAGTTGGTCAAATTTTCGGAGATTTTCTTTTGCTGCATTAAAAGATGTAGGATTTGGAAAAACAATGTTAGAGCCAAAAATAAAGGTTAGTCTAATATTGTTGTTTAAATTAAAAAACTAGATTGTACCACAAAAAGTCAGTAAAATGCAATAGTTTGGCCGTATGTTATAGTAATATTTAATTTCAGTTTTTCTGCAACTTATTTTTACTGCAGTTTGCGTTCTACGGTTGAATTTTTTTTATTAGGAAGAAGTGACTGCTTTGATTCAAAAAATGAAATATTTTAATGGCAAACCACTTTACTTCATTGATTGGATCACACAAAGTATTACGACTTCTGTTTTACACCTCTTGTTTGGGATCCACCTGAATTTTGAAGACAAAACCCTTACAAACATAATCCATTTAATCAACGGATTTACGTCACATTACCACATACTGGATATCTCACATGTCATTCCACACTGGATATTGAAAATGCTGAAAATTAAAACTTCAATGTAAATTTACTTTAAAGTCACTTTCTACCTCTTCATACTAACGTTTATAACTTTAGGTACTATGCTCAAAAATTATTGAACAAATTTGCAGAGATCTCAGGTCAGCTAGAAATGAAATCTATGAACAGCAAGAACATTGACAGTGGAAAAAGTTTTGTTCAAGCGTGGTTTGAAGCAATTCATAAACAGGAAGCTCAGGCCAAACATTTTAATGGTAAGTTCAGTTAATTTAACTGAACACACTATTGCTATCTGGCCGTATAAGAAGGCTCACTTATAATGTCGCTTCATTATTATCCAACTGACTAAATTGGGTTTAAATTATCTGTACTGTGATTGAGCTTAGACATTAGATTATTTGGTTCATAAACATAATGATATATTCAAGTTAGCCTGTTTATAGTGTCATGATCAAATATGTATTGTTTACAATTTTACTGTAAATTTTATATTTTACTGTAAGTGTTTTATTTGTATTTTAAGAGCAGGAGCTTTCAAGAATCTTGTTTGACCTATTAGTAGCTGGAAGTGACACCACAAGTCATGCAGTTAATTGGGCCATACTTTACATGATAAAATACCCAGATGTTCAAAGAAAAGTGCAAGCGGAAATCGACAGTGTTGTTGGAATTGGTAGAATTCCAAGTTTGAGTGACAGAAAGAAGATGCCTTACACAGAAGCAGTTCTTTTGGAACTCACAAGACATATTACAGTTATTCCATTTCCCGTTCCACACTGGTAACTCAAATATTTTAAAACACTCGTTATTCAAATTACTCATCTTTTAAAAATTTAGTACAACTGTGGATGCTTGGATAAATGGATATTTCATTCCTGCTAGACATATAATAATTTCGAATCAATGGGCTGTGCATTTTGATCCTGAACTATTTCCCGAACCAAATAAGTTTAAGCCCGACAGATTTTTAGATAACTTTAATGAAGTAAAGCATATTGAAGAGTTAATTCCATTTTCATTAGGTAAACAATTTCTTTATTATTCATGAAGTATATTAATACATATTGACCCCATTGTAAAAGCTCTTTTAGTATTAATAATAAATTGTAATATTTAGGCAAACGACGATGTCCTGGTGAAACATTTGCTCTTATGCAAACCTTTCTATATTTTACATCCTTGCTGCAACAATTCACTTTTGAAACTGTTGATGGAATTGAAGTTGATTTTGGGTATACATTGGGTACAGCTCGGAAAGCTAACCGTCAACAGATTTGTGCCATTGAGAGAGCTAAAGTACTACGCGTCAGTTAAAAATGTACATTACACCATTTTTCAATTATTAACACTTCTTTCCTATATTATATAATTAACATTTAAGTTGATATAACTATGCAATAATAATATTTTATAACTGACATTTTCAATTTATCTTCTGAATGATATTGTAAGCATACGTAATAAATTGTCCATTATAACTTTCTCTTTTGCAGTTGAAGCTGACTCTTCTACCCTCTCGCAAATATCCTTGCACAATCCACGTTTAAAGGCCTCACCCAAAGCACTCTCGTCAACCTCATCTCACCCACCATCCTAAAATCGGGAATTTCTTTGACGCACCAAAAGATCTTTCGTATCAGTTGTGGAAGTTTCACAATCTACGGAACGGACTTCATTCTCATTTCTTTGAGCATTCTATTTTTGGTTGAAGGGGCACCATTGAGTACGGTAAGTGTAAACAACAATCAGTTTTCTCATTTTGTTAAAGTCGTGGACGTCTGAGCACCATAAGCATCAGTCGTATTCAGTTGATTTTACATAACATTAACTAGCATCGGCTCCAGCAGGACACTTTAATCTACAAGTATTGTGTGATGCTTTAAGCAAATATTCTCTCAGTTTTACAAAGAAAGCCTTAGGGCAGCTTTAAGAAAAAGATTTTCTCAGGTTACGATTTTTTTTCGGGTAATTCACAAAAACAGTAATGCAAAACTTTTTAAAACTATTACTTTATACAAATTTTTTGAAAAGTTTGGATTAAGGTATTTTTTTAAAAAGGAAGTCGTCAGGTAGATAGAATGATAGGAAATCGATTTTGGACAAAATAACTAATAGCTTTTCTGCTACTCTATGAACTAAAGCCAAAATATGTCGTATTTGTTGTTACGTGCACAAATGAAATGATAAACAAGAAATAGTTGATAATGTTATTTTATTAGTGTAGTAGTAGGTTTGTTTATAGAGTGCTTCAGTTAGTAGGTCGACTGCATCTTCGAGTGAATTATTCTAGAGAAAGATAACAGCAATTACTAATTATTTAGTCTTTGTATGGTTGGGTTGCTTTGCTTGCACCATTTGTTGGGTAAGGACTATTCACACCTAATGACGAGTGCCAAAGTTCCAGCGAACTCCCTACAATGAACTCTAAATATTTTCGATATGGTGGCATTTTCAAAATAACGAAGTTTATAATGAAGAAGAAGAAACCCACCAAAAAGAAGAACATTTAATGCGGAATTTGCTATGTTAGAATTCATTGTAAGTGGTTCGGCTATAATAAAGGAACTTGCCCGAGATCAATAGGGTAATGTAACTTTTAGGCGAGCGCACTACTGAAATTGGTAGTGTCAAATTTTCAATCTTTTATCCACTTTAGCCTGTAGGACAGATGTTCTATTGAAAATTGGCGGTACCCCTTTCAGTAGCACCCTCAATCTGCACTATAGTCGTGCGTAGTATTTTCTTTCTTTAGTTTGTAATGTGATTTTCTTACTGCATAAGGCGTTGTATTTTTGTGAACAGCCATCTTCACAGTCGATACATGGTTTTCCAGGCTTGTACATTTCTCTTCCTTTCACATTTCCCCTAAATACAATTTAAAATTATTCATTACTAACACAACGGCAGTTCTTTAGCCTTTGTTTGGTGTTTAAAACTTACACAGGTCCATAGTTGCAAACAATATTTTGCTCATACATATTCCCGTTTTTGTAGTATATAAATCCGCAACCAATTGCGCTGGTTTTAGCCCACACAACCTGATTAAAATAGAGAACAAATTCAAGAAATTTAGGAAAAATAGTATGAATAGTCGCAGTTTATGTCGCATCTAAAACAAAAAAAATTTCGTATAGTTAACGACAAGTTTCGAGTAACGACAAGTTTCGAAACCTAAATCTCCGAACTAGGGCAACATTTTTAATTAATTTACTGAATTAAAAAGTAACACTACTAATATACTTTTAATACCTGCGTGTAATGCCCTTTTCCTTTCGTTGACTTGTACGGGGAAATATTGGCACTACTGAACCCCTTGACTTCATTGAACCAATTGTTTACAATTTTTTGAACTTGAATTGTACTGTCATCAAGGCTTGACCCAACATTTCCTAAATTTTGACCAAACTTTCCGTATTTTTCTGTAGGAAAAGAAGAAATTATTCTACGAAATTACTATTTACTAAATTTAAAATTTAATCTTACTTGAAATTTTATTTGGGTCATGGGCCCAAACACACTTGTCAGCCCATCTTTGTGCGCTTTCAGCCAATTCTTCATCCCAATACTAAAAGTAGAAAACTTATTTATAGCTGGAGCCAAATTAACACAGACAGAACCTTATTAACAAAGTTTTCTTTTTGCATAACCAAATCAAGCAAGACAATCAGTTAAGCATTGCTCTAACAAAAAATAGTCATTTCTTATTTGAATTCCATTTAGGAATCTGTAGTAGGAAACCATTTGGAATTGTAGTAAAAAACAATTAAAACCTATTGGAATTTTGCCCCTGATTTCCATTGGCCCCAGTTTGTTTCCATTAGGTTTAGAGCCAATAGGAACTGCATGAAACCTATTGAACGTTTAAAGTGTAAAATAATCTGAAAAATACAACCCCAATTAGTTTCCAATCAGGCCCAATTGAAATCTTGTTATGCTTGTTGGGGTTTCTATTGGAAATCTATCGGATCCTATTGGAAACCACTTTGAAAATAAAGTAGGGATTCTGGGCGGGCAATAACATGGAATGCCAGCCCATTAGTCTATTCTTGCAAAAGGTGCGCTTAAGACATGCAGTATCACTGCATTATGAATGTGTGCTTGGAGAAATAAATGTCATTTTTTTTCCTAATTTATAAACTCACAAGCAAACATGTTACAACACTTGTTATTCAGTAGTTACATTACAAAAATTTATATTGGAGACGTACATGCTAAGGATATATTGGTGGTCAAAATTGAACAATTAATTAAAACCTCTTTGTCCAAATATAAATACCAATTGATGCATATTTGTAGCACTTGGTTGTCCAGGCTGGTTACCACTGGCCACTATTTGCCTCTTCTCATTGTGCGCACTAACAATTGCAGCAGCATCAGTCTTTGAAAAACCTCTTCGAAGGATGTTACATCCTCCCTAATATGCAAAAAGTTTTAAAAAGATAAAAAATTTAAAAATGAATGTATACCGATTGAAGGTTTGACTCTTCAGGTATTACATCTTCAAACGCAAGGCCGGTCAGAACCGAAACCATCAAACAAAAAAACGGTAGATATGCCCGTGCTAAAATATTCTTACTATTAATTCATAATTAAGGTTTCTTTTCTCAAAATAACTTACACATTCTGCAGCGGGTTGTTTAATGGCAACTTCAGTGTTTTCTGTTTTATATTTTTGGGAGGAAGGAGACGCCTATTTTTCTGAAGCATTTATCTCTGATTTAGAATGTTTACAAATTTTTCAAAGATATACAGTGTTGGTTAGTGATAGTACCCTATCATTGTTACAAAAGGTTTATGGGTTTCCCTTTTCCTGTTTCAAAACAAAAATGTGTAAAATGAAAACAAAAACAAATTTACTAGGACAGGATTGGAATTAAGGGAATCCTTAACTTTTATTTTTTCAATGTACTAATCTTTAATTCATATTTGTAAACTACAATTATATTAATGCTATTTATTATTAGGTATTATTTTGTTAGCAAAGACAAGATCTTGCAGTAATTCAGAAATTTTCAAATTCCAATGAGGATAAAAACCAATAAATTGCAATATCCCGTTCATGGCATGTGTTTTATAAAAGAGGAAACATTACAATTTCGAATTAACATACATCCAGAACACTGTCCACCTTTTTACATCCTATGCAGGAAACTGCTTCTCATTTTATTCTGTAAAAAAATAAGTTGTACATCTTATAACGTGTGTAGTATCTACTAAAACTTACTGCATAATGCACTGTAGTCTTTCGAACATCCATTTGGACAATTGCTACACGGCTTACCAATTTTGTACATTTCACCTTCTATAATATTACCCCTGCAAAAATAATTTAATTTAATAGTATTTAAAAAATTAGAGAGTTTAATAAACAGTATACCCGGGACCATAGTTGCACACAATTAACTTGTTATACCAATTGTCCTTTTTATAATACGAATAACCACAACCAATAGTCCGAGCTTGGGCCCAAACCATCTGTCAACAAAAAATATTGCAGAATTAAGTCATGTCATATCGTAATAGTATAATTTTTGTGCTTACTTGGGTGTAATGGCCATTTCCACTTTCAAATTTAAAAGGCCTAATATTTTTGCTATTAAATCCAGGTTTAGTAACTTCATTGTACCAAGCGTCAATAGCCTCTTGAATATTTATTTTTTTATTGTCTTGGGTTGAGCCGAATAAGAAAACGTTTTGTCCAACGTGTATATACTTGTCTGCACAAAACGATTTTTTAAAAAATTAGTCTAAAAATGAGAAATTTTTTTAATATTCTTACGTGATCTTCTGTTTGCATCATGACCAAAATGACATTGATCGGCCCAACGTTGGGCTATTGCAGCTAGTTCTGAATTCCAATACTATAAGAGTAAAGATTGTGTTTTGATATGTAAATGCTTAATTAAGGTGAGTCCATGTTAGCATTATTTTTCCCCTTAGATGAAACGAAGAGTTAGCTAGTGCAGTTATTTAGCTGTAACATGTTTGTATATTTTGTGCTAGGGCGCAACCCTTCCTTTTTTTAAAAAAAAAAAAGGCTATCGAAAAACTAGAGCCCTCATAAAATTGTACATTATCATAAATCTATGTCAAGAGATGTAAATCTATGGTATTGTAAATTTTTTGGTGTAAAATGCCATTGTTAAAAAAGCCTTACCACTTGGTGCATATTAGAAGCTTCTGGTTGATGTGGCTGATTTCCACTTGCCACTTTTTGTCTTTTTTCATTATGTGCCTTCACTGCTACAGCAGCATCATATGTTGTAAACCCTCGTGCAGTTGGTTTGCATGCCTAAGTGAATTTCGCTTTGTATTTCTATGCAGATAAACCTGTGATTTTGATATACCTGGGCCTCATACTTGCACATTGTGTGATCATTGCCATATTTTGAATAATCACACGCTGTTGCACCAAATAAGAATATTCCAATCAGCAAAAATAAAGGGAAAATATCTTTCAAAACAGTTAGGTTTAGCAGATGTTTACTTGTTGGAGAACACAGTATACTCATGGTTTTTCAATTTGATCCAAATAAAATGAAAATAATGACTTCACATTTTTGCTTCATGCATTGTCAGTGAACTCATTTTTCCTGTCTGGGTTTTTTCCCCATCTGCAGAATTTATAAATGTGTAATACTTCCTCCAAGTCAATTGTTTGGCCGTGAAGCTTTTGTATTCTGAAAGAGTTGACGTATACAATAATTTTTGTTGATTATGATTTTGCAATGATTGCGTAGGTGTGGTTTAGTAAAATAATATTGATTAGAGCAGCATGTTTCTGACACTGACGTATCATCTATGTCAATTACATATTGTGAAAATTATGCCAGGAAATTTTTTATGAGCGACAATACGCGGTGAATAGCAGGTAAAGTTTATCTTACCGGGACCACTCCAGGTCGTGCTGGAACTTGGCAAGATCGACTTGTCACTTGTAATTATACGAGATAGTATACGTAAACTGAAACAATAACGATGTAGAAAAGTGTAATGTCAAATAGTACAGCGAAGCAGAGAAATTACAAACCTTAAAAGGTACCGAAATATTACGTGAAAACTATTTCCAAAGGTTTATTTTAATTTTTAATGGGCAACTTTTTTCAATAACATCTTAAGGCATTGACTACACGGTATATTTAAATGACTGCATAAATTTCTACAATGTGATTCATAAATTTTTTGATACTATTACAACATACAAAAACTTCTTTCAACCTGATTCATTTAAATTTTATTACTCTATAAAATTTCTTGAAAATTATGAATAAGAGTTTTTGACTTCCGTAGAAAGATTCAGTGGATTTTAGCGCCATCTATAACTAAATGTTTGATTCGTGAAATGAAGTCTTTTCAATGTAATTAAAGTTGAAACTTTAAGAGTGGACACCATTTTTGGCTGCCTCCACCAAACAAATGGTCAGAGGTACACAATTTCGCTTAAAACCTATGCAGACACCGTTTCATTAAGATTTATCGTGGAAGCTACCGTACAATTTTTGGTCTAGCTAAAACCTGATTTATACAAACCTCGCAGCTGTGTTGTTTTTATTTTGTAAAATAATCAGGAAATATTAGATAATGCGGGTATTGAGGTATAAAAATACATATAGAAATTTCATTTTTTGGTGTAATGTATTAACCTGATTTGTCTAAATCTATAGGCGTTCCAAAGTAAAAGGACTTCAAACACTTTCGCAAGCAATAAGCCAGCGCTCATGAAGACTTTACTACTGTAAGGGGTAAATAAACATTTTGCAGGTATATAGAAATTTAAGTTTAAAATATATGTAAATTAATACACCATATTTTTCATAGAGTGGAGCATGCCCAATTCAGGCAGCAGTGATGAACTTATTCATCTATCTGGCATGACTTCAAAATGTGGCCGAGAAGATGTAACTGAGGTCAACACTAGGACGAGAAATTTTCAGACGGTATAAACAAAACTGAAAATATAGATACACTCGAAAATTAAACATGGTTTTCAATATTTATTAATCATATTGGAAGTAGTTCACTTCTGCCCTCACGCACAGTTGAAAGGGTGTTATGTGTTACATAACCTACCTGTGCATATGGGCAGAAGAGAACTACATCCATTATGTTGACTAATTGTAATAAAAAGGCAAATGTTAACACTATAAAAAAGGCAGGTTATTTTATTTAACAGCTAACTGTTTGCTTTTTACTTGTATTTTTCAGGATACATATCATCTCAAAACGGGATAGGAACATTACTTCCACTTTCGAATCAATTTCATTGACATGTGAGTGCGAGAAAAGAAAATCTCAAGAACAGGTAATTTATCGTAGCTAAAATTTCATGACAAAAAGGTTTACATTACAATTAAAAATTGTAATATGAACTTTTAAGTTCACAATTGGTTACCCACTCAGAAATATGTAAGATTTTTATTTCAAATTCATAGTTTGCAATAAGGAAATAAACCGTTATATCACTATAAATTCATTTTAATTCCCCCATCCAATTAAAATTCATTCGTTATCCAATCTTTTGACAAAAAATTATCAGCCTTTCATTCCGTTTTTAAAATTAAAATGAAAGAATTGCAAGGTATAATTTCCTGCCTGCATGTGGTAAGCAAATATTGATGACCAATAACTTTATAAGTGTAATAGACAAAAATTACTAGTGGTCGTATACATCACATGAAATGAATAACAAGAACTCTCTGCTTCCCTTGATTGGTGACTGCGGGAGGCAGAAAATCCCCAAACAGATTTAGCCTGCATGGCAAGGGAAGTTCCAAAATTATTATACTTCATTAGGCCCTTGGGTGTAAGAATGAATCTTTGTCATCTTTTTTTAGAGATATATTGCGTAATTTAATGTGTGGGTGCGTGAAATGATTGTATTTTTTAAAAACTTATTTTAATTTTAATAGTACATCCAATTATTTTTTTATTTTAGGAAGCTGAATTAATTTAAAAAAATAGAAATTACTGATATCCCGGAGTACTATTATAATTTATTATTATTATTATTTCTAATTAGGAAAGCGTGCAATGTTTATTATGAAGCATGCGTTTTTACATTATAAATTATACTTAAATATAGATAATGCCGTAATTATACGTATAAATGAAGTAGGTATAAGGGTGCTGTTCTATTTCGAACTTTCGCAATGGGGGAAGTGGGTTGAAAGTTATGTACAACTTTGAAATAATTATTTAGTAAGCTCATTGCAACTACTGCGTAATTTCGTCCAAAATTCTATACAAAAACTTGGTTCCTCTATTACTGTAATTTGTATAAGAGTTGCCTTTTGTTGCGTCCATTGGAATTCGAGTTTATTCTGTTTTTATTTATTTCTAAAATTGCGCAAAAAAATCAATAAAACTTGAATAGGGAGATGAGATTTTCGTACGAAATTCAGTTAATGTATGTAGGAGCACTTCTGGGCAAAAAGGGCATAAACTACATAAAAATTAATAGAGATAGTAGGAATATTTTGAAACAAGATTAATAACTAAAATTGAATTATGTTATGGTAGAAGCGAAGCACATCTTATTACATCAGTGATGTGAACGATTGAATTGCCGAAGTTGTATTAATAACAAAGTCTTATAGGTAGCGACAAAAGAGACACAAATTAACATTTTTTCAGCCCTGGCAATTTTAGACATTAGATTGGATATTATTAAATATTGTACGCATTTAGTGTCCGATTTAACATTATTGATTTATAGTTTCATTTGAGTTTGGAATGTAATTAATCCTTAACTCCCCTGTCGAGGTAATACATTTGGTACTAACGTAAACTCAAGGCTTTGCCTAATTAACCTATGGCTCTCTTTAATCACATTTTTTTTATTCAAACGTCTCTTGAGACACGTGTTGTAATCAAATCCAAGACACTGACCTTAGCCGATATCTTCTGTCTGAATCAATTGGAAGATGGTAAATTGTGGGGACAAGATACAGTGGCTAGGACATTAATCCTCCTTACACTAGTTATTGTCTGGCGACAGTCTGCCTCAAAGTTTTCTTGTTTTATTGAATTTAGGTTCAAATTACTTCAGTAATTTACAGCTTTATTACAAAACGTTAGACGAAATTTGATTATTTCTCTTGTGTAATTAATACTCCAACTACAACTATAGAAATTGTTTTAATGCTGTGGTCATAATGATAAGAGCCTCAGGTGAATCACATTCTTATTTTACAAAGTAAGAGCATAATTCTTATTCACAGACATTAATGAGGTTATGGAGCACTATTGTTATGTTATAATTATTGCTTTATGCTTACATTTACGAAGGCCATAATTGATAATGTAAGCATAAAACCATATTTATAACATAACCTGTGCAACTTCCCTGTAACGCCTTATGCACCAACAATGGTTGGTGGTGGTCATTGGTTCGATATTTGAGTAGGCCTACCTTACGCTTATGTCAATAATTGATACTGGAGATAAATAGTGCTATGCTTAATACGTTGTTCTATAGTGAACAATTGTTGGTATAAGCATTTACCGTATCGCCTCGATTTGGAGCCGCCCTTTTTTTAGGGGCCGCCTTTGAATTCGCGCCGCAACTCAACAAGAGTTTTAAAAATTAGTGGCCGCCCTTGTTTTACCGCCGCCCCTAAATTTCCGTCGCATTTTTAAGGAAATTTATTTTATTAACCACTGCACTATTGATACAAAATAGATTGAATGACAATCTCTTGTGTATCTGTACTAGAACTTAAAGAGCATGCATCTGAATTCTCATAAAAAAATTAACGCCGCCTTTGTTTTGCCGCCGCAGCTGACATCGGAAAAAAGACAATTTGCCGCCGCGGCTGCAAATCAAGGCGATACGGTATACATAACAAAGGCGCTGCTCTAACCTCAATAATGTGGCAAGAATTTTGCAAATTTATCTGAAGCATTTCATGCACTGAAGTAAGAGTTATGTGAACAACTTTTTAAACCAAAAAAATATTCTACACCACTGCAATCTCCCTTTTGTAAATATGTAATAAAAAAACTAAAATCATATTTTTTGTGATATTGATTTATATGTTTACTTCGCAAGTATTGCAAGTATTCATTAGTTTCACAATTGAAGACCAAACGTCTTCATTCTTGAAATATTTAAATTCAACCCAAGAGTTGTTATTTTAACCTCAAATCTAGTGAATACTTTTATGTCCCTTTTATATGTTCTCTTTGGTTTGAATGTGAAACTCATGAAACCAGATGATAGCCATCAGAATTATTTAGACACTTTTTACAGCCCTTTTCCTACAGTTTATAACAACATGTGTCAGCCAAAGTTTGGACATGATAGTTCTTATCTACAAATAACATGTTTCCTTGGAAAGCTCATTCTAAAAGTAAATGACTCTAGCTTTGAAAGCCTCCATCAGCTAGGATTTGCATAAGGGCCCTTTGGAAAAATCAATAGTAGCATTAGTTTTGCAATAGAATAGCTCAAAACTGAAATACAATGCTGATAAAATTGCACTTTATTGAATTCTTTTTATCTGTTTGAATAGATCATTATTATTTCATTTGTGAGTTGTTTATTTGGGACTTGCAGAGTGACTTGCACTTTTTGTTGGTAAATTCTCAAGTGGTGAAGAAGGTTGAAGTTGGATGTAAGGTCATTGGTTATTTTCACATTCGAGTAGGTGTTAAATTAGGTCTTTAAACTTAAAAAAAAAATTGTTTACGGGGATATCCTGAAATTAATATTTTGAAGGATTCACGAGATATAGGTGCTGTTCCTGTTGGTAACTGATGAAGTTCAGTGACATTATCTCAAAGGAATTGGAGTGTAATGCACAGATGAGATGCTAATTATGAATTAATCTGTTTTGATGGCTATAGGATTTTCTGAGTAATGTGAATGGAAAGTTGAGTAAATTTATAGTTGAATGTATAAGAAAACTTTCATTTTAAAAAGAAAGATTTTAAAAAGTCAGAATGTTGAAAATTACAAAACGAGGGTAGGAAGCGTCAAAAAAATTTGTACAGTTTATAATGTTTCACAAAACAAACATTTTATCAACTTCATAATATTAAACATGTGTCTAATATGTCACTAATTTTTTTTAAACTGTCGTTCAGATCATGTGCTTCATCGTATACACCTCCAGAGAGCAATTGAGACATCAAGTTTAAAATGAAAGCTAACTGCCTGTCATCTAAGTAACCAACTACGCAGTAAGTAAATCAAATTTCTAATTAGATAATGTAAAAGGTTAAGAGTTCAAAATCCTTAGTGATTTAAAATTATGAGCTATAAAACAATAACCGGAACTTAAATGTCATAACAAATAAGTGGTAATAGATGGGAGAAGCAGCTACGAGGGCATTCAAAGAGGTTATTTGAAGAAATAATTTATTGTAAGCGATGTCTTTCGGTAAAGGTTCAAAATCCACTGCAGATTGAGTGTGACAGTTACTGGTTGTGTATATATACTTCATGAGATTTTGCTTTAAGAGAACATTTTATTAAGTAGACAAATTTTATTGTAGATGTGAAGTAAAAGCAAAGTACCATAATGATTTATATTTGAATGCAAGTAGAATTGTGTTTGCAGACTTCCATACTAGATCTGTCAGTATTAAAACTTAATGACTGTGTAAATTAGTTTTAGCTTAAGTCTACAGGTTAAATTTTTGCAATCCCTTACAAAGGGTCAAAGCTTCAGTGGTATATAAGTTATCACTATTTGGATTAAAGTACTAAAGTACTAAAGTCATTAACTCTGACCAATATAAGCTTATTACTTTTTGTTTGATAAACAGTAAAGTATCAATGCCCACTAGAAACTTTGCAGTAAAATTGAACCAAAACACTACACTTTTCCAGTTTTCTGAGGTTCAACAAGATTCGTATTACTCACACCTTCGGTCTTTTTTTATTGGGAGGGTGATGTAACTGTAAGTTGCGTAACCAATCTTCAGCTCATCCACCTCTAGATGTCATCCTTTATTACAATTTTAAGTTGTGAATTGTCAGCCACCCAATTACTTAACCTTCGAACTTGCTTGTCAAAATGATCAAAAATTGCAGGCTTTTTTCTCTCTTTTTACTTAGGGAGTTACACGCAGTTGAAACCACTTTGAAATTGTTGCCTAACTCGAAAATTGTGGTAAAAGCAGGTCATTTAGGTGACACTGAACTCTCACTGCTTCTATTCTTCATTAGCAGCTGACACGCGAGTAAAGAGAATCCTAGTGAAAGAATAAAAAACAGGATTAGTTTTTGCCCTCTCTTTGACTCCAACTTCATGTAACAGGGCAGTCAAATGCGCAATTCACATAAATTCTGTCAAGATTTTATGTCTTTAGCATCTATTGAGTTTCACTAAGGTTTCTTCCGTTTGGTGATTTTATATTTTTACGAGCAAAAATCCAATGGGCAAAATATTTCTTTGCTAGATGGTGTTATATTTCAATTTTTTTTTGTAATTGTCTTCAAGGACAAAACATGGAGGTTTACAATGGCGTGTTTTCTGAGTTTATTTTTTTGAGGGATGGATTTCAGATTCGTGATGAGATATCAAAAATTGGGATTTTGTAAATGATACAGGAAGTGCCTTTTCCTGGCGAAACATCAATATTGGTAGTGGTTATGTCAAAGTGGAATCTACACTTCTCTTGCTCCTTTAAACCTACTTGAAAGTAATACTCTGGGGAGGTTTTCTTGGAAGTAAACACATGAAGACCCAAAACCTAATCAAAATCAAACTGTTGCCAAATCACACCATTTTTATATCAAAATTCGTTTTGGAAGCCTTTGATGTTACTACTTCACTGGATGAATGTTTTTTTTCTTTTTTTCCTGTTGCAACTTAATTGAATTTCTCAATACAGTTTGTGAAGTCGAGTTTTTATTTATTTTAAAGTGATATTGAAATCAATAAAATAAAGATTAAATTTCTCAATATTGGGAATTAAGTTTTTCATTTACATTTGTGTGTGGGGAGGGATGTGGAGAGATATTGAGTAATATTTATTGAAATGGGATAGTAATTTTTTTTTTTTTTTTTGGAGAAACTATAATTGAGTCAAATTTTAATTGGAAAAATGACATAATTGATTTTATTATTGACTCAGTTTTAGATAGGCAAAGGGGAGTGCCTGTTCACTGAAAATTAAATGCAAGTATTTAATGATTGAAAAAAAGTCTGGCCCTACAAATTTTTAATTGGTTTTATTACTTTCATTGAATTGTCTAAAATAGAACTGATAACGCTTGAAGTTTACAGAATAGGTTGTCCACCACGTGAAATTCTCTTTAAGACGTAATACTAATAATTTATACAATATGTACCAGAAAGCTGACAACATTAAGCTTCTTTACAGGAATATATGAACACCATTAATATTCTGCTAAAACGAATGAAACTGCAAAATAGACAGAAACTAGTTGATTTTCTTTCATTACACCTCAAATTGTATATAAATAACATTTTAATGAAATTTTCATGCGAATGAACCTTGCATACATAAAGTTTAGTCAAAATCGTTCAAAATGAAAACATTTAAAATACATTTATCATTATGTGCATTCGTGCAGTTTTCAGGCGTAAAGGTCACTTTTGTGGATTTTCGAATTATTACTATTGATTTTCGTCGATTGTAATACTTCATAACATATGTAGATGATTCCTTCATACATGTTTAACTCTTTTAGAATTCAATTTTTAGAAAACTAGTGGTTATGTAGCCCTTAAAAGATTAAACTAACCTTGTAAATTGTTAATGATCATCTTTTGGTCATTTTTATCATATAAGTTATTGACGGCATGGAGTCCATAGTATGACAAATTGTTCTCCAAACTTGTACCCATCAATGATCATTAATGACTACAAAATAGACTAAGGGAGCTTATGAATTAATTGCTAAGTACAATGCATCAACAGAACCAATTAAAGAAACTGTCAGCCAAAATTTTAGGAAGAGGTACAGAAAATATTTATAAACCAATTTGAGATGACCTTAAAACGCACTACTTACACAAGAAAGTTTTTAGGACGTGATCATTACCTATGTTGGCAAATCTTATTGATTTCTTCGAACCACTCAAAGTGAAGATCACAAAAAAAACCAAACTAATTTGCATAACAAACTCGATTTATACAACTCTCTTAACGAAATCACATCAAAGTAGAAACAATCTTATCTTTCGCGCGTTGCCCTCTTTTCCGTTAGTTTAGCAATTATTCCTCACAAAAGAACTAATTTGTTACCATGGTGCGTGATCCGTTAACATAGTTTCTAGCACATTCACCTCTTACACCTTTTTCTTCTCTTTAAACTCGTTAAACAGAAGCCTTATGTTAATCCTCTCTAAGCTCTGACAACTCTTTCCGACTTCAATTTTAAAAATTATAACTGTATTAGAAAATAAAATAAATTAGCAATAATGTCACTCAAGGGCAATGCTTACCTACGTTTTAGTCTGTTAAAAGTCAACTTTAAATGTAAGTTTGTAAAGAGCTTTAGGAAAATGGCGTTGACCCAGTAATCTATTGGGAGATGAGAGCTGACTTGAATAGACAAGTGAAAAGAAGCTCTAGCTATCAGAAGGCCTTGACCCTCTTTTTTGTGTCAGGGGACATTAATTAGGTATAAGAAATCTAATGGAAGTCGTCGGATTTCTTTTGGATGTTGGTGACCGAATAAGAAAGTAAAGAGTTGACTCTTTTGATTAGTTTATGGTAAGATTGGGTCAGTGGCAACTCCAAATTAATTGTTTGCTTTCGTAATTTGATAATGAATACAACTTTTTTGCGGTAAGGACAAGTGTTAAAGGGAGAATCAACTTTTTTCCAAGTATTTTTCAGCTTTCAATTGTAATGATCAGTCAGTAACTTTTACCAATATTAGATTGTAAGAGATTTTTTGCTTAACAAAATATAAAGTAATCAAGGAATCCTTGACCCAATAAAAAAATAAAAGACGAACAGAATATACGGGTCTGAAATTTACTACTATTAGCAGCCGCTTTAAAAGTAAACTTCATTAGGCGGATTTGAAAAATGATTTATCAACTGCGTAATTTTAAATATACATGTGGTCAACTGTTTTTAAGCTGTAGTACGTTTACAATCAATTTGCAGTCAATGAAAAAGTTAGTTCTAAGCTTATGTAAACGTCAACATTAAAACCTACTTTACAGCGAAATTACACGTAGCGTAAATTAGTTTTTTTTTTTTCTGCTCTGGGTCTATTTCTTGAGAAGGAGCTGAACGATGACGTCGTGGCTTCAGTGGGAATTCTAGTCTGATATTTCTTAACACTTGTATTTTTCAGCCTTGAATTTCTATTGGTGGCTCCATAAAAATGCGCTGTATTTGTTGTTTTAAATTGTGAACCTCGGTTTCAAAATTATCAAAATATATTTTAGGGTGATTTATTAACAATAGGTTTAATTCCCTTTAAGCAATCGCACGTGTAAGCTGATGTTATTGTTTCAAATTGAAATTTTTACTTGTTTTAAATCGACTTTTAAAATCAGTTGATTGCCTTCAATCGTATCATCAGACTATAATTCAGTGTAACATAAAGCTGGGTATGACGCCTATTAGATTAACCGACATTTCATTAGTGTGGGTTCAATTGGAGGAAAGGGTTGGGAAACTTAAAATTAATTTTGTTTTTATCCTTATAGAGTTACTAATCTTTTCACTTATAAGTCTTCATTCATTAATTTGTTTAAACAAAGCCTACTCAATAATTGATTGGATTATTGATCTGTTTCTCGGTCTGATCAATAACAGCTGTTTTCCTACCCACAACAGTTGATTACATTTGTATTTTCTGTTGGTTAATTAATAGCCAAAACTCGTTAGCCTGAAAATTTTAACCAATTTTTATTAGTCTTTGGAGCTAAAACAATTTTTAATTTGTTGATGTTAATAAATACTCAACATTAAATCAGTGACATTTCTCTCTCTACATTTGAGTGTCACAGGTTGTAGTCAAAAAGTCTGTTTTCCCGTTTCAATAAAATAAAATTGAAATGGAGTCAGGCTAAATTATTTGAAAGCTAATGGAATTGAGATTTCTGTCACCCAGAGTGCACTCTACTTTTTATCCCTATGTGAAAATTACTCAACATTTTTTTGTGTTGATATTGACCTAGATTTTATGCTGTTAGTTCTTTTTTTTTTCTTTTAGTTGATGTTCCATTCCTTTCTACAAGTATAAATAATCTTTGGTGATTTAGCAAAATGTTTAGGAATAAGAAATGCAAACATACTCTTCTACAAATAAATTTTGTCGATGTTATTTAACTTGGAAGAAATGAAATAAGAGATAGGTTTATTTAGCCATCTGATATATTAAAAATCTATTAATACGTTTGTTGATATATATTATATATATCAATTTATTAACAACTGATAAAATTTGAGATAAAATTTTTTGATTAAATTGTAGTGGTTTAATCAAAAAGTGAAATTATAAACAGTTGTATTATTTTTCTATTTTTAGCAGAACTGTAAATAAAACATTTAGATATGGTTTAATTAATTTTGTTTAGTAATAAATGTAGAAGTGGGATTTAAATGTGAGTTTGCACAGTTAGTATTGTTACATACGGCCCTTTTTACTGCATGGATATAATTTTATTACACTCTGGGTAGTGATCAGTAATTTTACCTTATACATGGTTTACAAATTAGTATTGTATTTCTTACCTTCGTAAGAATCTCACTACATTTGTATATTTGTAAATTGCAGCAATCGGTCTCTTAACGACATTTCTGTTGTGGTAGATTCTTCAAATATTAGTATTAGTCGGCTGCATAACTTTGTGAAATTATTTGGAAAGAATTACAATGTAATTCCGTAATTTAAATGTAATAAATTTATTATAAAACTTAGGATCGTGTAAATTTTTTTGTATGTTGTATGAGAAAAGTTTAATGACTTCTCTTTTTTATTTTGTCAATATACTGCCTAGAAAACTCAAAAAAAAAAATAGGCTTCTATTAGCCAAAATGGCGGCTCCAGTACCCCCTTAACGACATTTCTGTTGTGGTAGATTCTTCAAATATTGTATTAGTATTAGTCGGCTGCATAACTTTGTGAAATTATTTGGAAAGAATTTTCTTTGTCATTTTGAATGGAGAAAGGGTTGAGCCTTGTGCCCATCTAAGAGTGATAATGACACAGAACTATTACTAGAGCTGGGATGAATGGCGATAGAAAGTGAAGGTTGATTCTACTGTTTAGAAGTTCCCCTGCCAGGGTACTTACTAAGTGCTTCCAAATCAAACCTAACATTATTAATCTAAACTGAAGTAGAAATTCATTGGTAGGATAACCTGTCATGGTATCCCTTGCCCAGGAGACTCGACTCACTTGTTACCAAAAAATAATTTAAGTCCAATTACTGAATATAGAATTAAAAACTTCAATAAAAAGAAGTAATAAACTCTCTACACAACAATTTAAATTCCACAATTTCTCCATAAGCCCTTATTGCATCCGTCAACATTCCATCACGAATACTTTTCACAATCAAACCTTAAAATTAATAACAACCACCATCCCCATTTAGCCACTTAAAAAATCCTTTCAAAGCTTCACTTTCTCTCGGTTCACTCGCCCACATCAACCCACGTGGTCTAGCTGTAACCACCCGCCACACGCGGCGCTCACTCCAACCAAAGCCGCCCGCATGGGATGCTGGGATAAGATTGCAATTGATAATAGAGGAGTGGAAGCTTCACCGCAGCTTGTCAGGCAGCAGGCAATGGACTGGAGTGATGATCGCGTCTACCTCACCCATATTAAATCTCAGCTTAGCACCGCGCTGTATAAGTAAAGTCAACTGCGATGAAGAAATTTTTCCCTCTTTCAAATCGTCCTAAAAGCCGAGGACACTCATGGGATCTGGACATTGTTTGACCACTTTTAGTTGTGTTATCATTCATTTATCACTCATCCTTGTCTCTGAAGAAACATCCGACAAACCTGAACTTGTCATCGGCTTTTTGCAGCCTTTTGCCGCTGAGGGGAAATTGATTGCCGGAGCGGTGCCGTTGGCTGTGAACAAAGTGAACTCTGATGAGAAACTCCTTCCTGGGTACATTTTTAATTATTCATTAGAGAATGCTGGAGACTTGGGCAATTACATGTCGATTAGACATATGACAAAGTGGATGAAAGAAGGAGTAGTTGCATTTGTTGGGCCGGACGAAAGTTGTCATTCTGAAGCTCTCGTTGCTGCCGCTTGGAACCTTCCCATGATTACTTATGTGAGTATCTTTTCATGTTGGCGTGAAGGAGGAATTTGGTATGAACTGAATGGTTGAGGATTTTTGTTTGTTTGGTTTGTTCGCTTGTTTTGAGTTGGTTTACTTTTTTGGTGTTTTTTAAATTGTTACTTAAAGGATAGGTTGCAGGTAAAGTAAAGAGATATTTGTTCTGTTGGTAAAATTAGGTTGAAATTTTTTTTCTTGTAAGTGAAAGTTACAAACAAAATAATGCGAAAAAGTTATAAAAATCATTTATATAACAGTTTTAATTTTAGTAAGAAAGAAAAAAAAAAAAAAAAAAAACTTTTTGAAATTTATTTATTTATTTTCTTTCATTTTAATGAAATGCACTATTCAGCTTCCAAAAAAGAAAATGTTTGCTTTTTATTATTAGCTTATAAACGTAAAAATAAAAAACACGAAAATTCTATCTGTTAGAATAGTACCTTTTCCGTTTTACTAGAAAACTTGTAAAGTCTTTAAAAAAGTTTATACATATAAGAAATGAAATTTAAAAACAAATTAATCTTTCAAAAAGGGTTATGCTGCAAATTTAAAATAAGAGTAAATTTTCATCTTGTTTAAGGTAGTTGTGACCGTCTAGTAAACTTCTAAAATCTAGCAGGTCTGTTATCTCTTAAGTGGCAATTATATCACCCCACGTATAAAAGTTCGCAATTTAAAAATTTTCAATGCGAGTTCAATTTTGTTTTGGTGTAGTGGTTGGGCTTTAAATTTTTTATCATAGAGTTTAAAGATTAAAAAAAAAAGTTCAAAAACAGGGAAAAAAATTATCTTATCAAACGTAAGTTCAACACCTTAAGTAACACGTGAAAAGTTTTATATCTCTAAAATATTTCTAAACCCTAAATATTTTGTGTTAAATCGACATAAAACTCCACATTTTATACCTGCAAATGCTTTCTTACTCATTTTCCGATAAAATTGTTATCTAAGGTGACATAAGTGTGCAACCAATCAACTCTGGCATTTTCAAAATGATCTTGACCCTGAAATTCATAACAGAAAAAGAAAACCAAAAAAAAAAAAAAATCTTGAGATTTGAAAAAACCAGGTTTTCCCCTAAGTAATACTACACCTGTTTCATCTGTTTTCAATACCAAGGTTTAATCTTAACACAAGGTCAAGTACACAAAAACCCGGTTTTTTCATTTCCAGCACACCCTAGCAGTTACCACAATTATCTATTACTACAACTGGAATAAAAAAAAGGAAATTTGTGAGAAAAGTCTGCTCTGTCAACTGATAGTTGAGTCGACAACCCTTTAAGCTAAATGCTAATTACTTTATCATGTTCGACATTAGACGACACATTTTAATTACGAGAAGGAAAAATTATTAATCTTACTGGGTGTAATAATTATCTCATATAAGTTATGGGGTTACTTAGAGGTAGTTTTAATTAAAGTGAGGTTCTGCGAAGGTAAATCAAGTAGTCCAGTTGCATTAATTTAAATTACTTGTGTTGATTAGTAATGAATACAGCGAATTTCTAATACAGGGTCTTCAATAATTTTAAACTTGAAAAGAAGATTTTAGGAATCTGATTAAGGATTTGTCATCAGGTTTATTTACGTTTTAAGTTAGGGTTTGCAGTAGGGTAAGTTTGGTGAAAAGTAAATATGGTAATAAAAAGTTTGAAAGTAAAATGTTGAAATGAGAAAACTGCTTTCCCATGCTCAAGTTAGATTTTGTGTGTTTGGATTGTTTGTTTTTGAGAATCTCGTTTTGGCTAGGGGGATGAAAAATGCTTTTCTTTTGACTTAATACATTTAAAAATATTGAATCATAGCTGAAGTGTGAATTTTAGCCTGCAAATGTAAAGTTTGAGTTCATTTTTTTATATCAATTTCCTTTGGTTAAAAAGAGACTACTATTAAGGTTTAGTTGCTTCACTATTCTGTTTTTCGGACGACTTTTTTACAGCTGAAAGATGGTTCATGCAGAACTTCCCTGAAGGTTGCGACATTTCCGTGAGTTTTTTCAAGATTTTGCATGAGATGAAGATGAGTTTTAAAAAATGGTAAAGACAACGATGTGATGTATGTAATAGATACGTCTAAATACGTTCTAAGCATTGGTTAATTTGTATTTTAGAGTTAGTGAAGATTTAGAAATTTAATATTTTTATTTCCCAAGAGTACGGTTTTTCTACGGGGATATTTAGTGAGATAAAGCATTTGGCAAGTCCTGAAAGGGACAACTAGATGCACACTTGTAGTTCCAATTTTAATGTAACGGATAAGTCGAATATGGATGTGAAATTTCATTTGAACTCATGTTTAAGGACAGACCATTTAATGTCTTTTCTTTTGCATCGTTGAATCTTTTGTAAGGTGCTAGTGTTGTTTTATATTTAAGAAAAACTATCCAGTTGACTAAGTTTTCTTTAAAGCTAGTCAAAGATTTAAGTTCACTTAAAATTCTTCATCACTTTACCCTTTATTCTCTGGAAACTTTAACGAGGAATTATAACCACTCGCTAAATAACAAAATATTGCTAGTAAATTTTAATTTTAAACTTCTGCGTGCATACATACTAGGAATTTAATCCTTATCATCATCAGGAAATGATTAGAAATCTTTACTATACATGAAAAATGAATTACAGAAATCTGCAGCTTTTTTCCATTTTCCAATATCAATTTTTACTTGGCTATTGCCAACTGGTTTTGATTTTGTTAACAAAGTCACAAGTTTGTTGCAATAAATAAAGTAACAGTGGTGAGTGATCACTGTGAGCATTTTTCCAATCTCAGGTGTTCACATTTCACCTAAGGTAAAAGGTAAATGCCATAAATGTGACACGGGTCTGAAATGAGTGTTGTAAATCAGAAGGAGTTTACCTCCCACATCAAAATCACTCATAAATTTATTTCCACCACAAATCTCCAATTGGATTGTGGGCTTTAAAAGATAGAGAAACAAAGTAAAGTTTTGAGGCGTTGGCTATAAATTTAAAGTTGTTGCAAAGGGCAAGGTTAGACAATGAAAGTGTTGAATGAAAGATGCAAAAACTATTTTGGGCTATCACCTGAAACCTGTCATTTTAAACACATAACAGATCAGCAACCTTTTTTTTATTGAAAATAAATATAGGTATTTGTTTGTTTTAGTTTTGAAATAGTTTACATCAAGTTTTTTAAAGAAAAAAAACTATTAGGAAATTTAAGATTGAAGTCAGTGAAATTCCAAGTTGTCAAAATATTTATATTTCACTAGTAAATTACATAATTATTTTTGCGCTCCTTCCATAAGGTAGATTTATCTATTAATCTATTCAGATCCTTACAACATTCAGCGATATGTATTACTGATAAAACCAATATAAATAGAAACACTTGATTGTTCAAGAACTGTAGGTGAGTGTGGAATGAGCATAATGAATAGCTCCAAAACACCAGACTGCATGGAATAGTTTCAAGGACTTAATGCTCATCAATTGCTTTCTAATAACAAACACGAAAAAGATGATAACTAAATACTTATTTAAATTACAGATAACTAAAATTTTGGTGTTTTTTTTACAGTCTTGAAAACTGAATTTTTTTGATACATGAGAAATATTCTATGGAGAATTTTATTTGAAAAGCAGAAAAAAAAATCAATAAATGGCAATGACATTTGCAGTTTGTCAAACATTGCGTCAAAAAAAAATGTTTTATATTCAGGCCAAGTTCTTGTTTTGCAAGGGTTATAGTGAAAGTGAGTGACAAGAATAAAAATCAATAAAAATAGTTGAGAGTTTTAAACCAGCAGTGGTTTTGCTGTTGTTGTCACTCCAATGATATTGACAAAAATTTGAGTGAATGGTTGTTCAGTTTCAAATGTTTTATATGAAGTTTAATTATATATAAGGCAAGAAGGAAAAAAGTGTTGTAATTACTACGGATTACCTTTGCTCTTAAACATGGAATTTAATTAATATTTGTGGATGTGTTTTAATAATTATTTTCGAAAAAAAAAACCTGGCATTCAATTTATTCATGTGGAATAGGGTTGTTATCTGACGTAATTTGACCAACTCTTGATTGGGTGGTTTAATGTTTGGAAGCGGGAGATTAGAGTGCAACTTTAGTTCAAAGTTTGTGGGGGTTACTTCGATGTATTACATTTGGAAAGCAAATCTCTGGAGATTCATTTATAGAAAAACCATTTCCTGGCATATCCTATTGGTGGTTTTGGGAAACTCTAAAGCTATGGCTATAAAACAGTTGGAGTGGAGGTGATGCATTCTTAAAGAGGATAAAATTTGAATTCTCAAAGCTCAGAATAAAGAAAGGAAGTTAAAAAGTGTTATATTTACAATGAAATTTCTATTTTTAGCCTTAGAAATTTCTGTTATAAAGAAATTGGTTTTTTTTTTTTTTTTTTGCTTTCTATAGTATTGTTGTTTTTAGGTTAGTGACCAAAGGTATCGTTTTTTTACAGGTATAGATTTTCCCATTTCGGTATTTTATTGCTGTTACTGAACTTCAAATAGTCATTTAATAAAATTGAGAAAGTTAAGAAAAAGCTAAGTGACAAAGTTCACAGATAAACAACCTTCACTTAACAAAAACAACTCCATTTATTAAGGCAAACAGACATGTTATGTAGATATAATTTCCTATCATTGAAGAATAAGATTTGTCAAACAAAGCGTTTTTCCTGCTCACTGAGTTTTGGTCAACAAAATTATTTGTAGGAATCATGAGTCTGAGAGGTTTAACTAGGGACTGTAATCCAAATCACACACTGCAACGATCAGGTGCACATTGTCTGGCAAATTTACACTTGGACATTATAACGCATCACTTAATACTCAGCAATATAAAATGAAATAAAACCTACAGTAAAATTTAAAGCTTTAGACAACTTTTTTGTGCGTATTATTTTTTTAAAATACTTGTAAAGTAGTAGTTTTAGGCAAGAAATTATTCACAACGAAAAGACAAAAATGCTTAATGTATTTTTACGACCATGTTAGGGATAATTCCATAGGATTTGTTTAATTTCTAATTAGCGATTAGTTTTGTCTGGTGAGAACAAACCCTATATAGGGACGTGTACAATCTTCGGAACATGGTGGCCATCATTCAATTTTATTGTTACGTCTAACACCACTGAACATTTAAATTGCTGTAATGTTCAGAAAGGGTTTATTTTGAGTTTTAGTTACAGAAAAAGAGTAGGGTTTAACATTTTTTTTGCACACAATGCTGAAATAGCCGTCAAAATCAAAGACCAAAAAAAAAAAACCTGACTTGAAGCAGCGCCAAAAAACAGCTCAACACTAGTCCAATTAGTGGTTAGCAAATCGCTTTCTCAGAATTTTTTTCCACCAAATTCCTGTAAAGGGGATTTGAATAGAAAAATTTCAAAATCATTTTTGAACATAAAAAAATTTTATGAAAAATCCTCGTATTGAACTCAATGTTAATATAAGATTGATCTTTATGGTTCATTTTCTGAAGTACACCTACTTTAATAAGCAACCAAGTTCATCTCTTGAAATTTGTTTTCAAAATTCCAACTTTTCCTTATTGACTTGGATTGTATAAACTTATCCTCGCTATCAAATTCTCTGGGTATCCTCTCACATATATTACAATTCTCTGAAGAGATTATGTAATAGATAAATGGATTACTTCCTTCATACATACCTTAGAAACTATATTTAGTCCCAGTTGTATAATACGAAATATGTAGACTTTTTGCAATTTAAATCTCTTATTGATCAACCACCTGAAGATATCAATCATCTTGACAGATAAATTTAAAAAAATCTCTATCCCTCATTTCATCATTTCCGGATTCAGTTGTGGTTTCTTGAAGCAAGTAGCAATTTAAATTGCATAGACTTCCTTTTAAGTTGTTTATTGTTTGTTGATACAGGAAATTTAAATATTATTTTTTCTATTTTTAGAAATGTTCTGATAGTCGTGTATCTGATAAAAGCCGTTACCCTACTTTTGCTCGCACTTTGCCACCAAGTACTAAAGTGTCAAAGTTTGTTATGGCGTTACTACAAACTTATAAGTGGAATCATATAACTATCATTGCTGGTCATCGACCTGTTTGGCAAGAAATTGCAGAGGCGTTAAAAGTAAGTTGACAAATTATTGTTTATTATTTGAGTATCACATTTTGCGAAATTCGTTTATAAACTTTTGGAAGTACTTGAAAATTAAGTTTAAATCTTTGAAAATTGCAAATTATTTATGCACAAAATTTTTCGGTTGATATTGAAATTTTTTTTTAACTTTGCCAGTTAATACTGACAAAGTAATTGCAAAACTAGCAGTCTATTAGCAACAAATTTTTTTGCAAAACTTAAACTTCACTTCATTGTAAAGTTGCAAAATCAAAATGACAATAATTTTGATAAGTTTTTCTCGTCTGTGATTGAAATGAAGATCACTCATAAGATTTATGATGGAAAAACTGAAACCTGAAATTTTTCAATTATCTCATAATTGGACAATTTCGAGGAAAATAAACCTCCACCAAAATCTGTTTACTTCCAACAATCAAAGTTATTAATTTATTTCTTATTGACATTTCATCCCCTTACAAGATCAAATACCCACTGATTAAAAATCATTGACTTTTAATTGTGTCTTAAACTAATACCTAGAAAATTGATAGAAAGCAGTAATCTTTGAGCAAAGTTGGCCTCATCCGTACAATCAGGGTTAAAAAAAAATTTTCAGAAAAATCGACTCTCACCATCACCACTTCACTAACTAATCTGTCACAGTCTTGACATCTCACTCGGACTAGAGAGGCATTTTATAATGGAAAATGTGCAGGAAGTTTAAACAACGGGCTTTAGATGGGCAAAGCTTTGGCTGATAAAAAAGAAACTTAAGACAAAAAAAAGCGAACCACGTGTTGGCATGACCTGTCAAACAAACCAAAAAGTATAAATCCAACACACTAACACTTTGATCCGCATTGTGAGAAAGGCCTTGTCGCTGCAGCTAATCCATAATTCAAAAAGGAGGCTTTTAGTAAAACTTAAATGATGCAAGGGAAGCCGATAAGTTTAAATGTCTATTTGAAATTTGAAATTCTTAAATCATGTCACTTTAAGAAGAAAATAAAATTTAATAAACGATGTTGCTACACATTCTTTAATACTATTCCCACAGCAGCACTTTTAGTGGGGTAATCTTTGAAAAGTATCCAGCATGACATTTAGTAATGGCTAATTATGCTGCCGAGCTTCATAAATATTGAACAAGATGCAGACGTTCAATCAATCTTAATGCGTTTGTTAAATGGCAAGTAAAAGCATGATGATTTTTTACAGGGTTTAGCTAAAGAGAACGGAGTTGCAGTGCAGTCGATCCATTTTTTGCCGGACTATCTTACATCTTTGCAGGAAAAAATCAAGGAAACAATTGAAAAAACGTACAGGAAAACGAGAAGTAAGTGTTTCAAATTTTGATGAAATAAGACTTCTTACTTTTAAAAGGGGAGAATGTAAGGACAATAGGGTATTAAAAAGATACATAAAGCAAATTTACAAGTCGTAGCAACATATAGAGGTCGCTTAAGCAAAATTGTTTTAAGTGCAATCAGCAGGGTTCACACTTGAGGGTTCACACTTGTCATCCAGACCTAAGTTACTTCATAGTTTAATTTGTGCGATTAACTTACGGCGAACTCTAACGTCAACGTGTGATTTCCTTGAGTTCTAAAGGTCAATTCTGTGTGAACTGACCTTTAGGTATTAACAGTTAGCGCGTGCGTATTCAATTTATTAGCAAAAAAAAAAAAAAAAAAAAAAAAATGGTGATTGAAAAAGGTTATCTCACATTGAATACATTCATACCTATCAACTAGCAGAAACATTGCCGTAACAAATTTATTTGTTACAGTTTACGTGTTCGTCGGTGAAAGCATCGCATTAGTGGATTTTGTTCGCATCATGTACAACGAGGGAATGCTATCGCAAGGCAATTACGTTATAATATCAGTGGATGACGAAGTTTACAATCTCACGATGCCATACCAATACATGTTACAACGTAAGTAAATCAAAAATGCCTAATTAAGCGATTTCTGTCAGTGGATTTATTTGTTGAAGAATGTTTTTAATCATTTCAGAGTGTTTACCTGTTAGAATAACTTTATTATATATATAATTAATCTTGGGTAAATGGCAACGAGTCTTATGTACTTTAACTAACATAAAACACTGATTGGGAAATGACAATGCCGAAATAATTACGGCAATTAAAGGAACAACATTATGAATAATAATAACAAACTTTAATATCAGTTTATATTACTTTATATATGGTACCAAGGGCATCCAAGATGTGGGCTTGTATAACCCCAATTGTTTAAAATGTTTGAAGGTAATTGGGATTATATACCAAGAGACAAGTCTTAAGATTTTTGTATTTTATAAGTTTTGTCATAAAATCTTTTAAACAACGTTTTTTATTAACAGCTTCAGATTACAAATTCATCGAAACCGATGGCGTCATCCCAACTTCTTCCATCACTGAACCATTCAGATCTGTGCTCAAGGTGACACCGTACGCTGCAACAAGTTCAGAGTATGCAAAATTCAAAGACCAACTCAAAATTGAAATGGCCAATTTCATTCAAATCCCTTACAACAAAAAGATCTTAGACGAGGTCCGGGTGAGAAAAATATTCATACTACTTATTACAGTCTCTCAAAAAGGCCCTCATGAATAATTTTCACATTGGCTAAAATTGCTTCAATCACAAACAGCTGATGTTGATGGGGCCTTTGGGGAAATTAAGAGCCAACATATTGCCTAATGCTATCAACATGCACTGATTACATCAAGTAAATAGAAAATGTGCATTTTTAATAGTTACTGGCACTTTCTGGTTGGCTTAAAGCAAATGTTTGTTATTAAATGTGTACTATTTTTAATGACTGATTATCTCTAGGTGCCAATTTATGCTGCTCATGCTTATGATGCTGTCATGATTTATGCTCGAGCTTTGAATGAAGTTTTAGCGGAAGGAGATGACCCTCGAAATGGAACAGCTATCTTCAATCACATCAGAGGAAGGTCTTTTGAGAGTAAGTAGGTCCATTTGTATTCTAAGAATGAGTTTTTTTTAGCTTGGGTAATGAGTGAATAAATTATTTACAAGTAAAGAAGAATTCAATGAATGATGGTTAAGAATGTAATTTCTTTTTAAATTTGGTTTAAGGGATAAAGGGTTAATGGCTGGGAATTAAATAGGTTTAAAGCATTGGAAATGTTTACAAATTGATGTTAAAGTTGGGAATTTGTTAAGGGCTTTTATTTAATGATATGTGGAAAAGAAAGATTTTGCTTTTCTGCAAAGCATGTTACGTGAACTTTAGCTCTTTCAAAAACTCGAAATCTTATTTTGTCAATTTGTAAGAGGCATTTTTGTTTCATTGCATTTAAATAAAGTATTGGAATAGCTTCAACTATTGAAGACGCAGAAAACTTCCTTTTATTTCGGCATCTCTATTCGAGTAATTGAAATAAGAGGAGGGGGTAAATATTTAATACGAATTGGCTAAACCAGTAGACGAAAATTTGTTTCGGACTGTAACATGAAATTATTTGATAAACTGGCTTTTAGTCCATCGCTTTGTTGACAGATAGCAACTAATATATTGTGTTATGTTGGGCGAGACGAGATAAAAGTTCTAGAATTTTGGTTACTTTTAAAGTTTAGAAGTTATAATTTCTATAAAAGTATAAGGTTGGTGTGGATTGCATATGGTTATTATAATTATTTAAGATTCCCAGTTGCTTCAACTCAAAACTCAAAAATTTTCGATTGGATTACTTGGACTCATTGACAGCTGAAATCCCTTTTAAAAAATTTATTGTGGAATATTTTATTTAGTATAACGAATATTACTTTCGTTCATAGTGAAAGCAAAATTTACTCAGTTGTGACAACATGTTAAAAGACAAACAATTTCTAGTTCAAGGTTTCTGATCCAACATGAATCCAATTTATATTTATTGAAACTGACATTAAATTTTTATACGTATGTCACACATAGAGATTTTTCACTCATTTAAAAGTTACTTTAAATTGTGCAGAAGAAGTATTCATAATTCGAACATTCAAACATCTAATTCATTGATAATTTCTATAATTATGCCGTGTTTTTTTTTTTCCATAGGTATTCAAGGCTCTACTGTGTTTGTCGATGACAATGGTGACTCCGAAGGCAACTACACTGTATTGGCATTGGTGGACGATGGAGAATCCCCTGCAAAAAAACGAATGAAACCCGTTGGGGGATTCATTTACAGAGAGAATTCCTCTATTCCAGTAAGTTTTTAATTTTGAAATTTTTATCTCAATTTTATTACCAAGCGAACGTTTCTTGTGGATTAAGGTTAAACAAGCATGATTTGTGTAAGGGCGTGTAGACTAGTAATATTGTTTCGACTTTTTCTCAAAATGGAATTCCATTTTCATTTTTCTCTCTCTTGCTCAGTCGAGGGGGCTGTCAAGAGTTGTAGAGGACTGTATTGATCATTTGCTTCATACTTTTTACATTACTTTTTCAATCTCAAAAGAAATTTCTAGAATCGTTATTTGGTCGTAAAAAGAAAACTCCCTTGATCTTTAACTTGGGTCTGGAAGCAAATTCCTGCAGTAAATATTAGAAAGTCTGTGCAACTTGTAAGTTGTAAAGTAAGAGTTACGATTGTAAAATCAAATTGTTTTTGGGAAAACTGATGCTACAATTATAGTTATATTAGACTTAGGTGCTGTTTAAAACAAGAAGGCTGCTAACAGAAATTCTGACGAAATTTAGAAATTTTTTTATTACCTTAAAAAAGAGAACTTTAAGTCATTCAGTTCTATGGTTGGAGTGTTGAGGCACGTGCATCATATTACTATGCAAAACTCGTCTTGCAGTTTATCTCTGTGTATCATCATCAAGTGTATTCTTACACAATCACATGGAGTATAATGAACTACTCAGACTAGACGAACTAATAATGTTTCTTTTAAAATATTGACCGACAGTAAAAAGTTATGTTTAAAAAAATAAAGTCAGTGTTTATCAAAGTTCAATCTAAACATTTTTATTAGCAGACGCTCAAATTATCTATCTGTACAATGCGAATTTGAAGTGAGTGGAATTAACTACAGCGTTTTAATTATTAAATATTTAATGAGACTATTTAATCGCTTCAATCGTTGAACCTCGGTTACACATGCAATTTTGCTATTTGTTTAGGTTTGACATGTGTTTGGTGATAATAAAAATTACTTTTGAAATATTGAATTTAGGTATGGAAAAAACTATTGATATAACAGCCAATCAGACGGTAACACCCGTTTTATAAATTTATGAAATCATGAATAGCGCTTGCTAGAACTTATTTATATTTTTTAACAACAACAGCCACAGGTTTTGTTGTTAAACATTAGTAGAAATATGTGCCGGTTACATTTGTACATAAAGCGATATTTCATTAATTGTAATAGTAACAAACAAATAATGTTGTACTATGAAGGTTCATTCATTCATTCGCTACATTCAACTTAAAACCCTTCCCTATAATTAAGTTTCTAAAGTTGCTTGTGCTAGAAAATTGTAAATACATTTTTTCAATATTTCATAAGGTTTCCTACTGTGAATTTTTTTCGAGGTAAAAATTGAAAATTACATCAGCTGTTACACAAGCTAAAACCGCAGGAAATGAAATTGATATAAAAAGATTTTCAATTTAATTTTTTCATACAAAATTAATGGAAAATTTCTCAGATTTTTGAACTTGTGACATGTTCCATTTTTTATGTAACTTGACTTTTAATGTAGAGAAAGAAAATCAAATGACAGAAAAAAAATTTTGCTTCAGATTAAGAAATTTTTTTGTTTATTGGAAGCCTTTGAACTTTTTTAAGAGAGTTTTGAACCGTGCAGCACTCAATATGTAGTGAACCAAGAACAACAGATAAACTTATCCAGTTTTTTTTTTTTTGTTTGCAGGAATTTCACTTAAATGCGCCCATCAATTGGATTGGAGACAAAGCCCCATTCAGCATTCCGCCATGTGGATTTGAAGGAGAAATCTGTATATCCAAACCAGATTGGAAAATTATTGCTATTTGTACTGTTTGTGGATGCATAGTCATTATTGCTGCTATATTCGTCGTGAGGTAAGTTTTCTTTTTCAATTTTACTTGTGTTTTTGACAAGACAGTAAATCCGCTGGTTGAAGCTTCATTTTTATACAATGATTTTTACATAAGTGATGTTGGCACATAAAATACTACTGAAATGCCAAAGAATTATTGGAGACGTCAGCTAAATTTTTAAAGAAAATGGTTTTCTTGAAATATTTGAATGTTTAGAAGAAGAATCACCAAATTTGTCTGCAGTTTTTCTATAAAAATTGAGAATTTTTGAAAAAAGTTTTGAAGGGAAATTTGTTTCAGAAAATCGTTATAAAACTCATATTGCAGCTACCACCGATTTTTAATGATTACAAAATGATTAAAAAATGATTAAAACACGCTCATATCAAAAGTCCAATTCACAATTTGCCAACAAAATTTAAAGCAGAAGTTAATTCTACTGAAATGTACTGTAGTTCTCAGCTTATGCCACTTTATGACATGAGTGATGGGTTTCTACTGTAGGACGAATTTTTAAATATTATTTAAAAATTCTTCCTACGTTGGCCTTTTATTAAACAATTAGTTTAATAAAAGTTTGGGGTTTTAAATTTAATCACCTGAATCCTATGATCACGAAACAAACTTTAATGCAAAATCAAATTACTTCAATGGTCGATTGCCTCTTTACATTATTAGTTAATGTCAAGGGAAATTACAAAAAGGACTTATTATCACTACAAAAAAGAGCGAGATAGAGACAATCGACAACCCAAATCTATTTAAACTGAGATTTCAATCCCTAGAAAGTTTCCTTTTCTACAAAACTTTTTTATTTCTTCAGAAATATTCATTTCTTAAAAAATTCAGCTGGCAAGCTCCATCAAATTATTTCAACACAAACACACCCTGATTCTAATATTACCGAAAGAAGCACCGCCTGCAGGTTTATGTTTGCTGCTCTGCAACACACAATGAATCTGGGGACTTTGATCGACGCATTTTACCCCATTAGCACATGTTAAACAAGGCCTGTTTGTCTCGTTCATTTTACTCACGACGTCAATTAAGATAATAAAACAAATTTTTTCCTCCAAAACCGCCACACATTCGCTTTTTCTCCAATTTTTATAACCATAAAAAAGTTATAAAACCAAAGTTAGAAAAATACAATTGTCAATTAAATATGACAAAGAACTCTTTTGTCACTTTTATATGGGGTGAAAATTCTTGTTTAAAATTTTACTTACAAGCTATGAAACTTTCTTTTAAAAAACAAACACATTCTTTTAACAAATGTCTTAAAATTGAGGCGAATCAAAATGAGTGGAAAACTCCATTTAAAGAAGTGAGTTTTCAGTGTTGGGTCTAATATTCACAATCTAGTAACCCTTAGTACAACAACAAAACAAGAATTCTTGTTTGTTTGTGCGCTCTCTGGTAACGGGGTTTTCCACAAGGCCAACTCCATATAAGAAGGCTGATCCAATCAAGCACAGTACATAACTTGCTTCGAATTTTCCCAACTGCATCATGGATAATGAAACTATTCTGAGACGGAAAATGATGTTTGAAGAAGTGAATGGTTTAAACAGACATTACATGAATGCCTGAATTAATGAAGTTTGAAACCATTTTGCGTTGTTTGCGGGAAAATGAGATCATTAAGTAGTTGATTTTGTCATTTTGTAAGCTGTGGTTTGTCTTTATTTAACTGTGTTAACTTTGATTTTGTTGTTTTTGCAGGCATTATAGATATGAACATAAGTTAGCTTGCTTGTTATGGAAGATAGATACGAAGGATGTATCTATCATTCCTACTGATTCAGATTTGATGCTGGCCAACAAAAGCACGGTAAGAAACTTTTAATTTTAAAGGGACAGTCAAACCTTAGGAAACTGTTCTTTTATAATACCCATTAATGACTTTAGGTTTAGCTTTTAATTTTTTTAAAATAAGTGTAAAATGAGATGCAATACACATTGTTCTCTAGCCGAGTTGGATATAAAATAAGTGGGAATAAAATTGGAAAATGTAACAGTCACTTTTTAAGCCTTTAAATCTAATAACCTCCAAACCTTTAGATTTAATCCCTACTTAATCTCATTAATTGGCCTAACATCTGACTTATATAACCTATCTAACTTGTAACCACACGTCCTTACACTATTACCAAATCTCATCTTCCTTCAACAACACCAAATAATCTTCAAAATTACTCTTCTCCATCTCAAATAGTAAACAGTTTTAATTAAACTCAACAAACTAAACAAATAAAAAGTAACACATTAAACATAACACTAAACTTAACCCCATGACTAATTGCATTTAATTTATCTTAATAGACACTCTAAATTACCTCTTAATAAAAACCTAATTGCTTTCTACAAGGTGTGTAATTCCCATTATTTTCAAACCCTTAATTAAACTAATTCACACTGGAAATTAACACCTAATTATTACATCACCTTCTTTTATTATTACTATTAACCAAAATCATTTATTCCCCACCAAATAAACTTTCCTCTAAAATTTCTATTCATTCAAGTGAATGCAAATCTTGGCACATGTCCTGCTTACTAATCACATGACATCAATTCATAACCCTTTTTTATTTCTCAAGGACTTTGCTAGAATTATAATGAGAATTTTCCTTTTGGCAACTGCTAAGGATTCTTGGCATTAGGGAAATTGATCTTTTTAGCTTAGTTTGTCTTTTTGTCAGGTGAATTGTCATTGCCTTCTGTCATCACAAGAGTTTGCCAAGATAGAAGACAAGGTTGCCAAGCAACCTCCTCATTTTAAACAGGCCTTGTGGCCTTTCGTGAAGGGCCCTAACCTCAGAATAGTGTTTGCAGGGGTTTAAAGATGGTTATTTGAATTTTTATAGTTGAATGAAGATGTTTATTTTTTTTCCTTTAAAAAAAGTTTTTCTTGAGGTGAAGTTTTGTGAACTGGAATTCTAAGTTGGGTGGATGACTTTGAAGAAATTGTTATTCGTATCATGTTATGTATTGCACTACAAGTGGAATAAACATGATTTTGGGGGGGTTTCAGTGATCGGGCTGTTATTCTTCAGAGTTTTCATTCAAAAATATGTTTTTAAAAATGTAGCGACAGGTTTTAAAGGTGAAAAAAAACTTTTCTAACTTTATTTTTAAATATTTAATTTTATAGGTGCAAATTTGCCGGTCCAGCATCTTCAGTGCCTTAGCCACAGAAAACACATCAGAGCCACCAGTGTACATCAGAGCTTATACCAAAGTTGGAGTATTTAGAGGTTGTGTAATGGCAATACGACATGTTAATAATAAAAAGAGTGTGGATTTAACTAGAAATATTAGGAAAGAGTTGAAACAAGTAAGTTAAAAATGTAGTGCTTATGTTATTTTAATTTATTCTTTTTCTAAGGTTCGTGAATTACGTCACGAAAATCTGGTACCTTTCATTGGAGCTTGTGTCGAACCTTTCAACATCTGCATCTTCACTGCTTACTGTGCTAGAGGAAGTTTAGAGGTAAAACTGTTTTGTGTATATAACTAATTGCCTACTGACTTGTTTTTGTGAAGGATGTGTTACAGAATGAAGATCTACGTTTAGATAATATGTTTATAGCATCTTTAGTTGCTGATTTATTAAAAGTAAGATTACAATTATTTTTTGTTGTATGTGGTTTAATTTTTATTTTTTTTTTATTTGTAGGGAATGATTTACATTCATGATAGTGAAATAATATCTCATGGTAATCTAAATCCAAGAAACTGTTTAGTTGACAGTCGCTGGGTTCTTCAGATTTCTGATTACGGTCTTCACGAATTCAAAGGAACGCCAGAGAGTCGTTTATCTAATTTAAATATTTATCAAAGAAGTAAGTTTTTCGTTTGCTGTCTTTCTTTATTTTGAATCTTTTTTCATTTAGTAAAGAAAGACTTTTTTCATTTAGTAAAGTAGTAAAGAAAGAATACTAAAATCACAAACAATATTAATTAATTAGTTGAATAAATCAAAATATGAAAGAGAGAGTTATGAAATTAAAAGAAAGAAATTGAAATTAAAATGTTAGCAAAAGGTGGCGCGAACATGAAAACTCAACTTTCGTCTTCTGTACATTGTAGAGTTTCTTTGGAGAGCTCCAGAGCTGCTCAGGAATCCTTCACCGCCACCAAGAGGAACTCAAAGAGGGGATGTTTATTCTTTTGGTTTCATCTTATATGAAATGATTGGAAAGTCTGGTCCATGGGGAAATATTTCTCTGTCTTATAAAGGTATTTGCCTTTGCCTTAATTTTTATAATGGAGTAAATGATTAAATATTATTTCATTTCATAGAAATTATTGACAGAGTTTTAGCCCCTGGGCAATATAATAAGAAAATATTTAGACCTTCAACTCAGGAATTAAATTGTGCAGATTACATTATCAGATGTATGCAGGATTGTTGGATGGAGGATCCAGACTCGAGACCTGATTTCAGATTGATTAGGGTGAAGCTAAAGGAAATGCAAGCTGGCTTGTGAGTTGTTACTTATTTGAAACTATTATTTTTGAAACTTTGTCACGTTAATGTACAATAATGATGTGCAAATATCGTGCGTTCATGGTGGGAGCTTTACGAAACATTTGCACGACCGCAAAATTAAGATTTCTGTTATTGCATTCTTTCAGAAAGCCAAACATATTTGATAATATGATAGTCATAATGGAAAAATACGCGTATAATTTAGAAGGGTTGGTCCAGGAAAGAACTACTCAGCTCATGGAAGAAAAGAAGAAAACAGATGCCCTCCTTCACAGAATGTTACCAAAGTAATTTTTTTTTTTCTAAAAATCCGATTCATTGTGTGGTATATTCGGTGCTGACAGTTGCTACCCCTAGGAGGTTTTGCCTTCTTAGGTTTCTATTACTGGCTAAAGGCATAAAAACGAACTGTGTAAAACTGAAGAACCAAAATTGAAATTGATTAATACCCCTTAATAACACTCCAAAGTGTCATTATTCCTCGTGTTTTGAGTTCAGTCGAACATGTTGCGCATGTTGTAATCAGAATGAGCAATTCAGCAAAAGCAGAACTATATATAATTCTGGCAGTTGTGTTTATCTTGTTCTAAATTGTATAAGGATCAAAAATGCAACGCTTTTCAAATATGTCTTCGCTTTTTCGTGTTGGAGGTGCCGTATTATCTGAACTAGCAGCAATGAAAAATCTTCTATTATCACTACTCATAAATTACATCTGGTTAAATGTAATATAAATGTTGAAAAAGGAATTAATTTTCAGTTGCACACAATGCAAATTAATTCAATGACTTAACACCCTCACATTCAGAATTAAACTAATGAAAATACAACTCTCAGTTTTACGAGCATATTAAAATTCATCGTATTCTTTTGCGCACCGCAGATTAGCATGCCACAGGAAGAAACGAGTTGTTAATTTGAGCAAAACATTTTAATGAGAGAACATTGCACAGACTTGCGACGCAGTTTTCAGTGTGAAGTGAAAGTTGGGAAGAAGAAATGTAAGAAAAGGGTGTAACATATGGTTTAAATGAGTTTTGTGTGTCCTTTGTATAGGTCTGTTGCTGATCAGCTGAAACGTGGAGAACAGGTGGTGCCTGAAAGTTTCGACGCTGTCACCATTTATTTCAGCGATATTGTGGGATTCACGGCCTTGTCAGCTGAGAGTACTCCATTCCAAGTGAGTGAAATGAGACTTTTTGTGCTTTTCACGTTCAAGCTTAGAACCCGGAAGGATTTGGTTCGAAGTTGGATGAAAGTTTTTATAAATAGGAGACTATAAATTAAAGTTTACTTTTCAATAAACCAAGAATTTAGTAGTTTCTTTTCTCGAAAGTGTTATTTTGCAATAAATTAGAATTTTGCACTGTTAATGTCAGTTTGTATCAGCCAACATATAGATAAAATTTAACATAAATGGGCTACATTAAGCATTCATCCATGCACAAATTATTTTTATGAAGGTTTGTGTGGTGCAGCTTTTGGTTATTACCTGTATCCGCATGTAATATATGCGCGACTTCTTACGAAATTTTTTAAAAGACTTGCAGGCAGAAGAACTCTTACAATAAGTTATTATCATAATGTTATATTTATTTATGGTGCTTTAGAGCAGTCTTCTGCTTACTTTTTAATTGAAATATTGTTGGTTATTTTAGTTTACTAACGGTTTGAATTTTTTTTAGGTAGTTGACTTACTGAACGATCTATATACAACCTTTGACTCGATTATTGGCAGTTATGATGTTTATAAAGTTGAAACCATTGGAGATGCCTATATGGTTGTTAGCGGTTTACCAATCAGAAATGGAGCTCTCCATGCAGGAGAAATAGCTCGTCTTTCATTGCATCTTTTAAAAGCCATTAAGAATTTTGAAATAAGGCACAGACCTAAAGAACTACTCAAACTCAGGATTGGGATTCATTCAGGTAAGGTTGATTAAAAATGTTAATATTGATTGATTTGCTTAGGTTTATTCAATTAGGTTCTTGTGCAGCTGGAGTTGTTGGTATGATGATGCCAAGATATTGCCTTTTTGGTGACACAGTCAATACTGCATCCAGAATGGAGTCTTCCGGGCAACGTAAGAGTTCGTTTTATTAAGCTTATTTGAGAATTGAAGCGAAAAAAAAATTGTATTAACAGTGAATGTCAGCAACTCTATTTTTTACATCACCGACATTTAACTATACTGCAACTCAATTGCCAAAAATGCCAAAAAAAAAAACAGCATTTTTCTTTTAGACATTTAATTTTACTATTTTAGTTGTACAGGATATCTAGTAGTTCCGACCTAAGAAGTTAGTTGCACAAACTCATTTCTTATCGACATTTATTGCATTTTATTTTATTTAAACTTATTTATCTAATTGAATTGAACGTGCAGCCCCGAAAAGTAATGAAAAATCGATAGCGTTCAAGATGTTTAACCTACCGTATCACTTTGGTTAGAAGGAACACTTAAACAGCACTCAAGAAATTTTTAAAGAGTCTTTTTGGTTAATGAAAAGAAGTTTTTTTACTAATAGGTATCTTTATTTCTTTAAAAGACACTTGCAAAGTGTTGGAATGACACTTGGTAAAGTTTTAATTTTCAAAATTACTTTTACGTACATTAAGGCTGATGGGTGCTGCAATGGGGAACTTTCAGTGGTATCATTTTAATGTTATAGGTTAATTTTAAGTTCGTTAGAACTTTATACGATGGTCAAAATGGATAGTGTGTTAATGGGTTTATGAATTTAATCCAATAGAAGAGGATTTTGATGGGCTGTTTATTGCGCAGTGTTACGAGAAGATAAATTCTTCGAAATTAGTGAACGAGTTTTTGAAATTTCATATTTTTTTTATTTTAAAATAATTTTGTATTTGAGGGACATTATTTTGTATTAGTTTCGCAAATTGCTTATTCATTAACTGGATAAGCTTGCATTAAACCTTCAGGTTACATTTTAGCTTAGGCAATATGTAAACTAAAAAGCTTAATTTGAGTAATTAATGAGTTTAAAAAGTTCTACACTCCTCTTTATTCTAAAATAAATGAGTAATTAATACGTCTCACAAGTCTCATTTTTTAAATTTTTTGAGACTTTCAAAGGTTGCCCTTTCTGTCATTGAGTGAAGTAAAACTAATGCTTCAGCCTCATTGCCATGTTGACTAATTAATTTGACGAGACGGATCGTAGACAAAGCTTTGAAGCTTAGGGAAATTGAGTTAATTAGTTGAGAACAGTTACTTGAAGAAAGGTGTAATTATATGCAATTAAAACCGTTTGAAACCGGTCTATTAAATTTCGCTACTGTAATAAGGTTGTTGTTTTTCTATTATTTTAATGAAAAAATAATCTTTTTAATTTTCAATGTGGGAATTGTTATACACATAAAGTCAGCTTATTTTTAAATTTTGAAAATTTAAGATTATTATTTTATATTTTTTAGCACTTAAAATTCATGTAAGTCACGCCTGTAAAACTATTCTGGATAAAATTGGAGGCTTTAAACTCGAAGACCGAGGACTAATACCTATTAAGGTAACTTGAAAAAGATTGTCTTTAAATTTCTAATTAATTTGGTCTCTTCTAGGGAAAAGGTGAAATGAGGACGTATTGGCTGGTTGGAATGGAAAACTCTTTACCTCATTTTCCCAAGATTGAAATAACGACTCCACACAGCAAGACAACATCTTTATTGCCATTTCCGAACTCATTGCCTGTGCGCAAATTATCAACATCTTTACCACGCATAACTGAATCGTATGAATCTGACACTGGGGACGGATTTATCAGCGAATTGGAAAACACATCGCCAATCAATAGTTTACCAAGTAGTCCAACCTTATCCGCTAGCAAATGTCTTCTGAACGATTTTAAATTTAAACCAAATGTTAGATTCAAAAATTTTCATTACGAAGAACAAAGCAAAGAAAATTTTCTAAGTTGCTCCAACGTGTTTCAAGAATGCAGAATTAACATTCTGAAAGAACTGAAAAAAAATGGAAATACAATTGTCAACCGATACAGGTCAGCTCCAAGTGTTAGTTTTAAGAATGAGAATTTTGTATAAAATATTTTTTGCCTCTCTTTAAAGGAAGTTCTAGTCAAAGGGGGAAGCATTCCACTATATATTTTATATTTTGTGGGCAGCTAGTTAGGCTTAAGAACTGTGTAGAATTGTTTAATTTATTCTTGTTATTATATATTGTCTCAAGTGCTGAGTGTACCTGAATTATGTGTAAATTTATTTTTTAATTTATTGTTCTTTATTGCAGAATCTTGAATGAAAATTGACGATGTGGTGATAATTTAAAGGCCCATTCCTTATAAAGTAATCAGAATGATTGTGTTGAAAAGGTTAATAGCAAGGTTTGTTATTTTGGACAGTATGGAGTGTGATTAATTTAAATAGTCTTTTTGCAATTGCTATGAATGAAAATACAATGGTCACATACGTATCACCAAAAAAGATATTTTAACAAACGGGTTATGCATTGGTTTTATTTTTTTTTTTAAATCCTAGGCATATGTTATGTCTAGGCTTTCATGTTGAAAATTTAATTTAATGTAGTATTGTAAAAATTATTGCTTTTACTTGAAAATTCACATATTTTTCGACCTTCTACTTTTAGACGAATGGGCTTTTTCTCTTCTTTTCCCAAATGTTAGTTTTATGTATATATCATGTTGAATCTCTTAAAAATACCTAAAGGACAAAATATGGTCGTGCTAACGTTAACTGACCACTCTAAAATTATAACTTTAAAATGTAACTGTACTTTAAAATTTCAATGCATATCTGAACTGTTACAATCAATTTTAAATATATTCTCAGATAATCAAAACTAAAAAAAAGTAAGTGAAATGCCATCCATGTAAGTATAAAACGTAAATTTTAACTTGCTCTTACAATGTTAGTAATTCTCTATTTTATTGACGTGAATGTTGCCCAAGACTTCCATCCATTATAAATAATTTATCTAATATTTTGTGTAACAGTTGTTTAGAAGAAATCTATATAAACGTGTAGAGATCTTATTTGGTAATTTAAAAAGTAATCTATGTATTTACAACAGAAAAATACAATTTTTTTTAAAAATATAAAATTGTTTTTTTCATTACACTTTTTAGTTATGTACACTAAACTATTTGCTTTTATCTGTTAGATTTTGATATGAAAAGATGAAAGCTAAGATTTAAGGATTTCCATTTATTAATTTGCAGTGTTGCCACTAGATGCCATGGTTTTGCGTGTGCACCAAGGATTGTGGGAGAATTTGGGCCTCGCTCCCGCTATTTGCAGTGTTTTACTATTTTACAGATCGCTAAAGGGCATTTTTTTTAAATGTAAAATCGTGGGCGGTTCGTTTAAAATGGCGGATTTAAAAGTAAAAGTGAAACACAATAAATAATTCTTCGAATATCCCACTTCATTTTTCTAAATTTCATGGAGCGTAATGAGATTTTTATTTTTAATTTTGGTGTCGCAAGCCTAATCGCGGGTACCATTCTGCCATTAGAATTTATGCTCAAATTTTATCACTTGGTAACGAGGAATCCCCCAACCATGTTTCCAGCACTCGAATCCCTCTCGAAAAAACTATATCAATCAACGAAAACACATTAGTTTGGCGCAACTTTAAACCCTAACCGTAAAGCCAGAGAGCGGCCAATTTAATTCGTTTACCAAATAAGAAAGAAAGAGTACCTTGGATCCGACAAAAAATCATCTTACTCAATTAATTAGATACTGTTATACAATGAAAAAAGAAGCATAATTCACTGGATATTTAATACTCAAAAGGTCTCATGAATTTAAACTTCCTTTATATCGTAGTTGACTTTATGTGGATGCAAATTAAACTAGAAAACGGAAATTATAGATATCAGCTATTAATTAATTAATAGTCTTCAGCATTTCTTCTGTCTAAATACAGTATTGAACTAATTTTAATAAATAAAAATATTTTAATATTAAATAGAGTGTTAGAGTGAAACCGAAATCGAAAACACAAATAGTTTTGTTTTGGAAAAACCCACTACAAGCGCTGCCGTCGCAATGTGTTATCTGCGGTCCTATAACTCAAAACCAGAAGCGAACTCATTTCCTGGATCTCTGAATTGCGTTTTAATCACGGTTTAGAAATCAAGAAAACCTCATTATTTCCCAGAAAATATCGGGTAACGATAAAGACTACATAGCCAACAGTTGTCGCCCTAATTTTTTCACTCAACTGCAACAACAAATTTAACCTAAATTTTCCTTTATTTATTCCAAGTTACTCCTTGTCGGCATTAAATGTATCACCGAAAAAACTGACACCTAACCAAAATTACACTCAGCGTAATCAACTTAAATATACCAAGTAAGTTAATACATTTCTGACAAAATGATTGTCGTAACACTTAACGGATCAATTGAACCGTGTTGCAATAGCTTACGAAATCAATCAATTCGATTATGTAGTTTTTTAAAAATTTAGAAATTACTTTGGATTTCGTGGAATTTAGTAAACGTTCCGCCACGTGATTCACTGAATAATCTGGGCGTAAGACGTTTTAAAAATTTGTAAAAAGACAATGTCAGAAAATTATTGATTAAATAGTAACGTTGACATTTAGCCAAAACTTGGGATGTCATTGTACCAATCAAAATTAATATGACTCACTTATTTTAAGGTTCTTTCGTATAAGAGCAGATGGTCATTTACTCATTAATTTCTTCACTCTATTTAATTCCAAGACCTAAGTGGTCACATGCGCTTGACTCATTTATATAAAAAATTCTTTTCATTTCAGACTTTTTCTTTCATTTATTTTTGTTTTCGATGTCAGATTGAACCCGCATACGAATAGTCTTCAAGATGGCAATGAACCCGACTGGAATCAGAAGAAATCTTAAGAATATTGTTCATAATTATTCGGATGCGCAAGTGAAAGTTCGAGAAGCGACATCAAATGATCCATGGGGTCCACCGAGTAAATTAATGACCGAAATTGCTGATTTAACATATAATGTTGTTGCATTCTCGGAAATAATGCAAATGATCTGGAAGCGGTTAAATGATCATGGGAAAAATTGGCGGCATGTTTATAAAGCGTTGGTTCTCTTGGAATATTTAATTAAAACTGGAACTGAAAAAGTATTCGATATTTAATTTATGAAAGAAATGTGTTATTAATTGAGTGTTTTTGTAACAGGTGGCGCAGCAATGTAAAGAAAATATATTCGCAATTCAGACACTAAAAGATTTTCAATATATAGAAGAGAATAAGGATCAGGGTATGAATGTACGTGAGAAAGCGAAGCAACTTGTGTCGTTATTAAAAGATGATGAAAGATTTAAAAATGAACGTGCTCGCGCTTTGAAAGCGAAAGAAAGATTTGCTCAAGCATCATCTGGGATTGGGAGTGATGTTGTTAGTATTTTTATGCCGCTTATTCCATGCAAAATCTTTACTTATAATTTTATTTCTTTTAAAAAGTTGTCACCAGGAGGCGGCGGCGGTTACAGGTCCGATAGTTTTTCAACAACAAATGGTGCTACGTCTCCAAAAGGTCATTTTTTTAAACACTGTTTTGCTTTTTTAATTCATAATTAACACTCTTAGATAATCCACTGTCAACTGACTTGGAGAGTGCAAGACCGCAGACAGTTGGAGAGGAAGAGTTACAGTTACAGTTGGCCTTAGCGATGAGTAAAGAAGAAGCGGATCAAGAAGAACAAAAACGGAAATCAGATGATGTTCGTTTGCAAATGGCTATCACTCAAAGCCAGGAAGACTTCAAGTATGTTATGTTTTTATCATTATTTTCTTTATTTTCATTTTTAGCATTGAACTTAGTCAGTCGGAATAGTGTGTTTTGACCTTGAATGTAAAGGGCAATAATTGCTTAATAAATAATTACAAATATTGACTTTTATTTGTTACAGAAATGTGCAACCTCCTGCACATCTGTTGAACGCTTCAAGCTTAGATGATAGCAGAGGCGCATTTAAATCGTAAGTAAATAACCTCGCAATGTAAAGGTTATTTCAACTCTAATATGCAATAAACTTCAGTTATATTGTGGATCGAGCATGGATTATTCTTTACTTTGTTTGCAGGAGCCAAGAGGAGACTACAAGTCAATCTAGTTTATTTGATTTGTTGACTCTGAGTGCACCAGCGCCGAGCAATGCACAAGCAGTAGCCACTGACCCTTGGGGCATGCCATTTAAAACTCCATCATCTGTAGATTAATTAACTATATCGTTATAATAATATAAATAAAAGTAAAAAATATTTTATTAATTTTAGGAAATTGATCCGTGGCAACCGATAACGAACAGAGCTGCTTCAACACCACCTGTAGTTAGCGATCCTTGGGCGCCGAAACAGGCGCGATCGACTACTCCACTCACCGGTACGGGAATTATATTTTCTGATCCAGATAAAGCAAACATACCCTTTCAAAACATAGCACGTAAGTTATTTTATATTTTTTAATTAGATTTACTTTAATGAGTTGCAAATATTTTAGATGACGAAAATTTTTTTGAAATGAAGAATCTTCAGCAGATCAGGCCAAATCAATTGTCTATTAAAAAGACGCCTGAAAGCTTTTTAGGTGAAAATTCAGCACTCGTAAATTTGGATGCTTTAGTCAGTTCGAAACCGGCAGATCAGGATGCTAGTAAATATTTGAAGGGCATTCAACCCTTTGGACACGTTGATTTTTTAATAAACGTTTGTCTCAGGATTATTAAAAGGCTGATTTCAGCCATTAATTTTCGATCATTAACTAATTTTATAAAATGGTCGTAGTGGTGTAAAACAAAAAAAAATTAGCCGAGCTTGGTTAACAATGGAAATTAGTGGCAACAAACTGGGGAAAGTGAGATCTGAAAATTGCTTTCATGAAGCAATTTTTCAACACGGCCGTTCATAGGCAGGTGGTTGTTCCGCTTTGTCTCATTTTTCTACGATCAAGCTGTTTTCATCCACCAATGAAAAATAGTTCGTAACTATTTTTTAGTAACTGATTATAAGCCGAGTCAAGCTGATTCTAATGTTCTGATTTTTAATTTAGTATATATAAACGTTAGTTTAAACCAATATGTCCAAAGAGTTGATTTTTCCTTTGGTTATTTCTCGTTTAAAATAACTTGAATAATTTATAATCTTCTTAAAGCGACGACGAACCCTTTCATACAAAATCCATTCCACCTGCAACAGCAGCAACAGCAACGTCCTTCGATTAATCAGCTCCGTTCACAGCAGTTTACTACAAGCTGTTCTTCAACATTTTCAACACAATCTACACTATTAAATGGGCCGGCAGGACCTGCTTTGAACAATCCATTTTTGTGATTGAGCCTACTATTATATTGAAAAAATAGACGAATTTCAAACGAGTTTTCTGCGTAAATCTAATAATTGTAGCTTATAATTCTACAAAATATTGTATAATATTTGCCGCTTACAAATGACTAGGCTTGATCGCATAATTTTAACTGAGGAGTCTAAACATAATATTTGGATGAACTTTTTTTTAACTTTTTAACAAGTGTTTTGTTTCTCCCTTTATACTTATTTCTAGTTGCATTATGTTTAGGGTATTAATGGAAGAAAATGGTTTGATGCTACATTTTTATTCTAATAACACATAACCTTTATTACGGAATATTTCGTATGCTATTTTGATTATCGATTTATTCTCATTTATTTATTAAACATGTTTATAAATTGGTTTGACAGACAATTGTTTTGTGTGAAGCTGTACTGGATATTATTTTTACCTCAAAATAGCATGCAATTTTGAAAAGGACAATTCAATAAGCCTGGGTCTTTTTATTACTACTATATACACTTAAAAATATACAAATTAATTTGAAGCCAAGTATTATACAATACATGTTGAAAAGATATGATTATTTCTGTACAGCTTGCAATTTTGGTTTTTCCAATTGTCAAATTAAGAATGCAATGTAGTTACAAATAAAATATTTTACGAGCGTAAAGCGTTTTATTTGTTAATGAATTTGATTGATAATAGATGGCGTTAACAGTCAATGTCGTGTGCGCGGCTTCCGGTTAGAAGTAGAGTGTTCGAGAGATTTTCCCAGGTTTTTAGGGATAGGAAAATAGAAACTATATAGAACCTACCTGCCTGTGCGTGAGGACAATTACTTTATGTTATCCACCCATAAATTAATAGATTAATTTGCGTTAGATGCGAAGGAAAATGGAGTGTAGGGGCTTAAAACGTAAAAGAGACGATGACGATTCCTTGTCAAATAAGAAGCGTTTGATTGACAAGTGTGAAGGTAAAAAACTTGTTTAAAACTATGCCGGTAATAAATAAATCACGAATGTTTTATTTTAGGTGATAATATATGCACTGATGAATTTACGGAAGCACCAAGATTGATTGAACCAGATGTAGGCATTACGCAACGTGTCAATCATATTAGTCCGTACAGCGGAATAATTAAACAGAGGTTTGTATAAAAATCTAAGTTTTGTAAATACTCATTAATCAGCGATGTTTTGTAGGTACAGCGATTTTGTTGTAAATGAAATCGACTCGACAAATGAAGTAGTACGTCTCTCCGAATTGAGCATTCCCAGAAGGGCACCGGAGGTAACATTATTGGTTGTTATATGACGAGAAATTAAAACATTTTTGTGAATTTCAAGATAATGCACGACGCGGTAAAAAATCTCGGTGATGATGTTGTCCATAAACTGCATCAAATTTTAGACTCTCCGGAATCAGAAGAGGCGGTTACAATTAAGGTTAAACTTATACTCTCGATAATTATAAACTTTCCAATCTTAATATACAAAATATTCGAATAGGTAAATGACAAATCGAAAGAAGAAAGAACAAAAATTCATCAAACCATTCGTCAACATTTCACGCAATTTCAAAGTAGTACGGAGGACCGAAATGGGGATAAAGTAATCTTAATTCAACATTCAAAACATTTGCAGGGTAAAAACCAATAAGTAACCTACATTTGAATGTAGTTTATAATTTATCGCTTTTATTTGCAGGAAATCAAAGAAAAAATAGTAATTGGCCTCCAAATCAGCCAAATTATTTACAGTTCGTTATGTATAAAGAAAACCGAGATACAATGGAAGCTATAAACTCAATCGCAAAGGCTTTACGGTATGTAAAATTTAATAGATTAAGAATTAAGAATTAATTCATATACGCCATTTAATATATTTTTGTAGGTTAAAGACTTCGTCTTTTACGTACTCGGGTGTCAAAGATAAAAGAGCTAAAACCTCGCAGTTAGTTACAGTTTATAGGTATATGTTTGTAAAAGATTCAAAACTTTTCACAGTTGTAATTTTCAAACATTTTAGAGTTCTAGCTGAAAAAATAGCCACACTGAAAATTAGAGGCATAACATTTGGTAATTACAAATATGTAGACTCCCCACTGCAGTTAGGAGATTTAAATGGAAACAGATTCAAAATTGTACTTCGGTAAATTTTTTGTAACATGTGACAAATAGTTCTTTACATTCATTTTTATTTTTACAGTAAGCTTATTGGAGATGGTGATTGTGAAAAAATTATAAACAATCTTAAGACAAATGGTTTTATCAATTACTATGGAATGCAAAGATTTGGAACGTCAACAATTCCAACACATCATATTGGAAAAGCTTTGCTTCTGGGAAATTGGAAAGAAGCTATCGAATTAATTTTAAAACCTCGATCTGGTGGTACATACATTTATAATTACTTTACTTATACAAAGTATTTAGTTGATTCGCCTATTGCAGAGAATGAGCAACTAACCGAATGTCGTAAATTTTGGTGGGAAACGAGAAATGCTAAAGAAGCCTATAAAAAAATACCCATCAAATATTCTATCGAAGGTCATTTATTAAGGGGCTTATCCGAAAACAATCCAAACGATTATGTTAATGCCCTTAATGCTGTAAGGAATGAAAATTTGGTTTATACATTTATTTGTTGTAATCTTTGTATTTCGTTTTTTAGATTCCTAGAAATTCAAGGTTAATGTATATCCACAGTTACCAAAGTTATCTATGGAACCGAATAGTATCTGAACGAATCCGAAAATTTGGTCTCCAAGTTTTAAACGGCGATTTGTATTTACAAAATACCTCGTCGGGTAAATAGCACATATTAATGCTTAATTATTTATGAAAATAATTTACTTTGGTAGATTCTCAGTCAAAGAAACGGAACAGCGACACGCCACAAGTCTACAACAGTGAAAATGAATTTAAATTAAAAATTGTTGACGTTGTAATGCCTTTACCTGGCAGCAGCATTAAAATTCCTGAAAATGAAGGCAAGTTCAATGTGAAAAAAAAATTTAAATATATAATTATAAATATTATATAGTTTCTACTATTTACGAAGACATTTTACGCGAGGAATGTATTGACTTTGGTAAATCGTACTCAAATGTTAAGTAAGTTTTGTTTGTTATAAATCTTTTTTTAAGTTTAATACAAGTCTTTATATTTTTAGAACGTATGCTTTACATGGAAGTTACCGAAAAATTATCGTCCAACCCCAAAACGTGTCATGGAATATTTTAAAATATAATGATTTGAACTCTCCATTGGTTTTAAGCGATTTGGATTTATTGGACTCATCCAAATCACAACCATCGTCAATTGAAGGTAACGGAAGTTGATTTTGTGTACGACACCATAGTAAATCCGTAGGTTGTTTCAGATGGTGTTAATACTGCTCTTTGCATTGAATTTTCGTTACCTCCATCATCTTATGCAACCATGGCTTTGAGGGAAGTAATTTATGTAGATACTTCACCTGCAGCTCAAACTTGTTTGAATTAAACAAAAGATTTAATAAATATGGAATATAACTAATATATTAGTCTTAAGACTAATATTAGTTATATTTGTGAAATTATACATCTTAAAGTAGTGTTCAGTACACCATATAAATATCGACAGCGACAGTATGACAACAGATTGAATTCTTTCTGACTACAGAGAATTGCACTCAATCCCAAAGTCAGACTTTTGCTTTCCATCCATTCACAGAAATTTTAATTGTAAGAAACCTAAAATGCAAATTAAACACTTTTTTCAATTAAAAATATTTGAAGGTTCCTTACATTTTCTGTTATCAGAAGAAGTCAGACTGTTGTCATAATACTAATGTACACGACGGACGTTAAAAAGATTTCACCAAGTGGTGGTTACCAACATTAAAATGATGCTACATCTCAAAAAGGGAAGTTTTAAGCGTTATTTTATGTTTTATTTAACAAATAAATATTTCTAGATGGTGTTTGCATGGTCATATTGATCTACCGTACATTATAGCAACAGTAATGAATTAGCATATTTATAAATGAACAGTCCAGGGAGTTGTTGCAACTTATCTTATACTTGTGATGGTCTATGGTGTACGCAGAACAGAAGTGTAGATTATTGTTTTCTGCGCGAATGCCCGAGTTCAACATTATGTGTAAGATAAATTATCTTTACAATTTAGTTATTTTTTAAAAAGTGAATGCTTAAATGAGGTAATATTATTGATTAACATGATCTAAATTTTCTTTTAATGGAATTGAAGTAGGCGCATCTTCTGTATCGACTGGTTCTTCGTAAAGCTTCAGGTGTTTGCATTTATACCAAAGGTAACACTAAAATCCGATAGAAAAAAATTTAACAATATTCTACTTTTTATAGTAATTCTTAACTTGCCTGAAAAAATTGTGATATTAGTATCAATGCAGCTGTCAGACCATGTAATCGATATCGTAATTTATCAATATCATAAACCCAGCAGTTGCCACGGTCATTACAACTTTCTTCCCATACAAGACAAGTACTATCTACAACTGATCCGTAAATTATGGTGCAAGGAAAAAATGCTGAAATTAATAATTTAAAAAATTTTAAATTTAAACTAGGTTTAGTTATTATACAGCAATCACCTAACAAGCAAAGAATTGTACTCAGCCATCCCATAGCCAAACTTTTGTCTCTAGGTTCCATACACCTAAAAATATAATTTTTATTAAATTCAGCAATAAAGTATCAAGTAATGCAAATAATACCTAAGAAATATAAGAGTTCCTCCTATTCTCTCTGTAGACAAAAGAAGTCGCACAGCAGTCATAATACCGATATACATGAAGAATGCATTGCAGTGTGTTGAACATTTTCCAGATTTTAATGTTAATTCTTCTTCTCCTACTGAATCTCCAAGGCAAGTACAATTTGAATATGTCTGTGTGATTTTAATTATAAAACGAGATATACTTGTGCTGGCCATAATAATAATTTTACTTTACCATTGTAGAGGTGTTGTACAAAGTGCATCCAGCATAACATGCAGAAAAATAAGTGGTTTGCGTAGACTCATCACAAACTGGTGTAAATTTTTGTGTGTCGCAGTAACAACCTAAATTACAGTCAGCTGATAACTGCAACCTAAAATTCAAAAGTTTTACTCAGAGAAACAAATAAATTTATAAACACGAACATGTCTTCTGGCGTAACGTAACCTTTCATACTAACTGTTTCTTCGCAAGTAATATTCATGCAACCCAGTAATGATGCCACGTGTACAAGCCCCAAGAATATTGAATAGCCACTTAATATTCGAGGTCGTGGTTTAAAGCGTTGTATAATAAACCCACTGACCAGCATACCAATTATCATTACAGACACACTTGCAGCACCTTAAAATAATAAAACTCATCAATGTGGCATGTGAAAGTTGTTTTTTAGAGGTAATATACCTGTTATAACACTGGCGCTAGATGCAGACTGTCCAAACTGAGCTTCTAAATATTTTGGCATAAACGTTCCAAAGCCAACAATTCCCAATAGATATAATGTCGCTTCACAAGTGATTGAGATCAGCATTGAGTTTTTTAGAATTCTTTTCATGGCACTTGGAAATTCTATTAGAAAAGTAAATGAATGTTATGACCAGAGTAGTAATTTTAAAAAATTACCTTTCACAGAAGGTAAGTTTAAAGCTTCTGTTAATTGCCGTTTTTGTTTTATGGTAACTTTAACTTTGGTTATTGTAGGTTTTTCACCAGTAAATGATAACTTCCGTGGGAATAACAGCATAAAAGATGATGAAAGTACCACTGCTATGCTAATTACTATAAATCCTAACCACCAGGCACCCACCCAACGTGGATCAGTGATACCAAAGTCTGGAGTCTCTGCAAAAGTATTTGTCATTATTGTAAGATATTTTATACTTTACATAAGTTTTAAGCCACTTTTGAGTCACTTTTGAGTCTTTAACACATCAAGAAAGCAAAATGCTGGAGATAGGGACTCTTACTCATTTTTATAATACCAAATTAATCACAATGGTTAGAAGATGCAACAAATTTAATGTCACAGCCTTTGTTATTTCTTATTAGGGGTACAGATGCAGAACTACAGTTTGTTTTAAAGATAATTGTCAATCCACAAACAACCTAGAACATAACGAACTAAAATTAAACCAATACATGAACTTACTTTTTGGATCATGGTACATTCTTAAAAATGCACCCGCTAACATATAACCAGCTGACGGTCCCAAAACTCGTAATCCCATTGAAATACCTGGTAAAAATAAGCAACTTGAAACCTTTTTCTGATAACTTCAGCAGTTTACCAACCCAAATATCCAGCCATTGTTTTTTTTGGTACATTATCATCAATATATGTGTACCCAAGACTCCACATAGGCAATGTGCCCAACCCGTAAATAAATAAACCGATAAAAATTAATGCCATAGCTCCAAAACTTCCTGCATGTCTGTCGGTTTGGCAAGTGTCGTGCTCCACCCCATTCAAATGACAAACATCTTTCATGCTGGAGTTTGTATAGGCTTCTAGTAAAGCTTCATTTCCAGATATGACAAATTCTGGCAGTGCAATGATCAATGCTGCAAACGATGATATATACATTCCACAAGCAATCCAACGAGGTTTATGCCCATTCCTCCCAAAGTATGCAACAGGAATGGCTGCTATTATAGCACTGAATTCATTTCCAGTCATAATGAAACCTAAACAAAGTGTAAATAATAGATATAATATAATACCTATAATTGTGAATGCAAAAATTATATCAAAAATGTTAATTATACTCAGGTAAACAAGCAGTATAATCAAATGACTGATAAGTTCACCTACAGATAAGAAAATTTTAATAAATGTTGACATCTCTATTAATCAGAAATGCATTTATTAAATTTAAAAATCAAAATATTTTGTTTTTACACTGCATTAAGTCACACCAAGTAAAATTTTCGTGTTGTATGTTAGTTTGTGTGGGATTTTTTTAGAGTGCGTTAAACGAATGTTAAATATTTTTACCTGTGACTCTACTGGGTACTGCAAATCGTTTTTCAACTGTTGATAAAATACTTATCATATATGTATAAAACATTCCTTGACATATATTTAAAATGCAGTAGGCAATCATATAGACATTTCTGTTAGCTAACTTTTGCAACCATGCTGGCTTGAATGGTCCAATGCCACATAAATAGTCAGGATGAATCTGATTTTCTTCACCACTTTTCTCATTACTTTCTGCCGGATGTGAATGGTTATTCATTTCGGCCATTGTAATTTGTAGCTAAAAGAAAGGCAATAAGTTTTCATGGATTGAACGATTACAAGCTTACTACCTATATTAGTGGTACGTACCCGTAGTAAATATTTTGAAGTCACAATAAATCTTGATAATCAAATAATGATGAATAAAATGTGCTGGGCTAAGTTGATCGCATTTGGGAGGCGTTGAAATCAGGTCTGTTGTAATCATTAAATGATAAGTTATGGTTTCGCTTATCATCAATGAACAATGGTATCTTCTAATTTTTGACAGAAAAATTACAAAAACTGTTGTTGCTTAATCAGTGATAGATGCCTCAATTCAAATTAAAAAAATAATCCGGGCAAAACACAAACTTTGATTAAGTAAGGCGCTTTATAAGATGCTTGTGTGACATTATTTTATTTATGCCAAATTTAAATGGAAAATGTAATCATATTTTTAAATCTTGAGGTTTCATCGAAATGCATAGATTATTAAATTACAATTAATTTTGTATAAAATATAGCATGGAATTAATTAATTACCCTAAATAGTAACATGGATGCAAAATTATTCCCGTAATTTTAAAAAAGAGGCGATTGGGTTTGTAAACTTAAAAAGGGTAAAAATGAAGAGAACTTTTCTGCATTACATGTTTTAGATAGTGAAATAGACGGTTGGTGGCGCTCTGAAGCAAAAAGTGCGCTTCTAATGTTGTACTAATGCTTCAGTGCCATGAACAGAGAACTAGGAAATAAATGAAATTCGTTTAGCCGATTGCACTTTACTCTTCACAAAGTATTAAAAAAACAATGTAATTTGTAGTGCTATCATTTGTAGGATATATTTTTTAAAAAATTTCTACTACTTTTGGGTTCTTTGGTAAAACAGCACTAAAAATAATTGAGAATCAAAGATATTACGGTCCCGCATATACACAAATTTTGAATTTGGATTATGGTTTTAAGAACCAAACCTTAATTGCAGTTGATTTGTGTATATCCATTTTATCACAGATGTTAAAGCAATCGGTAGTTATATGTATAGCTGTCAACATTTAAAATTTTAACGGCTATACTAACAAATTGTAGTGGCTTATATATTTAATTAGCATGAACATGGCACATTATTGATCAAATAAGAAAATATTTTTATTTTGTTGATTAACTATTACAAACGTCTTTATCTCAGGATATTCTCTCTGTACAGTACTTCTGGTTTTTCTAGTAGTTTGGTACACTGAAAGTTCGACTTCTTTGTGCATCTTGCTATGTTTATTGATGTCGCACAGCGAAATGAAGTTCAGTTGAATTTTCATGCTGTTTTATTTGTTTGTTTGTTTTACCTTACCTCTGAGATTTTTAAAAAAATCAAAATCAATCTTGTTATTTGTATAAAAGTCTAGTCAGATGTCTAGGGAATAGAACTACAAGCTTAATGGAGGCTGTCTATAATTACAAAACTTTAGTTAAATTAATTTTCAGAATTACATTGCACAAACACAACTTTTAAAATTCATTGCCATTAACTTTAAAATGGTTCAGAAACGATATTTTGTACGTAATCAGATGACCTTTACTTGACCTTCGACATTTCTCAGAATCTCATATCTCTATGTCAATGTGTCGGTCCAAATTTCAGTCCAATTGTTAACTATATCAATGTGAGTGTTGGTTTTACACTGGAGGGAAAAAAATCTCAATCTGCGTTTTATACAGTTTAGACCATGGAGCTGAATGACACAGAAGTTCTTACAGAAACAAATACTCAAAAACGTTATAAATTTCACATCTCGCCAAGTGTGGATATTAAGCAGTGGATAGCCGTCACTTTAGCAATTATTATTTCAATCATCATGGTGTGCATCCTAGTGAAATTGGCGTCATTAAAACACGAAAATGATGATTTAAGAGATGTTGTAATGCGAGTCAAGTTCCGGTTAGAAAAAGTTGAATCTTTAGAAGGTAATGAGAAGGCTAAGTAAAAAATGAATGACTTATCAGTGTTTTCATTTGCCAGCTGAGAGCAATGAATCTCTACCTGATAAAAGAGACGACATT
>JAQGAS010000139.1:0-93836 GCA_034686365.1 Pachymerium ferrugineum | reverse complement strand
ATTTTTGGTTTTAATTACATTCAGCTGTTGTTTTTTAAAAGTTTAGATTACGCTACAAAACAATTCCGTTGAAGGAATTGTGAAAATAACATGAATTAATTTAGTTGGGAGGACAATTAACCTGGAATTACATTTTGCTTGTTGTGAGATAAAGAAAACTTTCAAATGCGGGAATTGCTAAATGTGAATGCTTAGTTGACACAGGCACTTTGCGCCTATACTATAAGCAAAACAAATACACAACCCCCACCAAAATCAAACGTACATGATGACAAAATCACTACTGCGACGAGACTCTTCAAAAGTCAGTTGTTTCTTGATGCCATACTTGAAAATCAAATTTTTATAGTTAACTGCAACTGTTTGACTAGAGAATAAGAATTGTGTTATGCACAGAAAATGACATCAATTAATCATAAAGCCGAGCGTTTTTATTTAACCTGATGTGATCCAGCCATGAAATAGTAATACTCGGCAAATTTCACTGATGCGTTTTCCACCACTTTCTCTCAAGACATAATAGGAATTAACTTGTGCGAGCTGGCTCCAACTTAATTCGAATTAGTGTCTCTTTGGAAAGTATCTGGAGAGTGCAAGAAGTTGTAGGAATAATTTTTTCCCTGTAGTGAGAGAGTGATAATCATTCTCCTTCTTCGAGTAAAGAAAAAAGTCTGATAATAGAATTGTCGCAGGTGCGTTGAGAAAAGCCAACATTCAGGCGGTGCTTTTGCCCAGATGTGGATTTAATGGTTTTAAACATTCTAAAAATTCCCCAGTTAACTTGTGTTATACGTATAATTATTTAAATTTATATTTTTTCACGGTTTTTGAATTTTCGCAACTTCAAACCTATGTAGATATTATGTTAAGATCTCTTAAGAACATTCCTTAAAGTAACTCTTCCTAAACGTTACAGTCATCAAAGCCATAAAAAAAGTCGTTAATTTTTTTTAAACTGTTCAGAAGTGAAAATCTCGGGAAGTTTTGTAACCATCTGAGTTTAAATGAACGTCAATTACGTTATAAAACCTCTTCCCTAAATTTTTTTTTATTTATCCAGTGCTTATAAACTGTCTTTTAAATTCGCTAATTAAATTCTCTTCTCTCGGTTTTGAGTGGCATAAGAAAAAATTTCTCATTTTCGTCTAAGAAAATGTCTCAACAAAGTTTTATTGAATGTTTTGTAGGTAATCTTCCCCCTTTTTACACGTGCAATTGTTTGTAATCCGTCTTGAAGTAGTGGTTTCCTCTAGACACTGACTGATTGCTTCACTTTCCGACGGGGTGAATTGTCATTTATCTCTAGTTGTCCTCTAAAGAACAAACAAAAGACAAAGTGTAAAGAATTAAAAAAAAAAAAATAGAAGTAATCTCAGTACAAGGCTCTTAACCCTTAAAACTCAATAGATTTCATCTTATCTTTCACTTGATGTTGATGGAGATGAGGCGCAAGGGTACTCGATGTCCATCACTGTCGCTTGTTATCTCAACATTTGAGGTTGGTGAGGATTAATAATGGAATAAAAAAAGTCTCTTATGTAAGGAGAAATCTAGTTTGATGTTCTGTCAAGAGGTTACTACAAATTTGATAAATGATCGTTTGTTTGTTATTGAATTGGACATTTTTCAATGGTGAATAATGGGAATGTCTATTTGTATGAATCTTTATTGATTTATTTCATTCTGGATTTAAGAGATGGGAATAATTTATTTTATCTACCATTTTGGTGACATTCAAAATGAAATTTAATTTTGTAAAATGCCATGTCAAAAGTTCTAAGCCATTACTATTTGTGCAATCTTTTATGTTAGTCTACATTTTTTCCAAGAAGGACATTACAATTTTCTGCACAACATTTTGCAGTGCTAGTTTTGTGCTTTGTGAGATAAGCAAAATGCCTTGACTTGCGTTATCAAGGTCTTAAATATTTCCCAAACTAATTTCACCTTTACCAACTTTTTTTTTCTGTGTCTGCGAAGTTTCAAGCCTCGTCAATAATTTAACCCTAGAGAAAATGGGTTTAATTTTTCCTTTTAATTTCATTATTTATCACGAGGTAACTATTAATTGCTGGCAAAATGAATTAATTAAATTCGCTCGATTAATGACTATTTTTATACACTCACTCTTTTTTTTCCCCCCTTGTGCTGTGAAAAATCACTGTCACTTTAATTACGCTATCAGACAAAAAACGGAAGTTTAAATGTCAGGAATGAATTTTAAAATATCGTCTATTCGTTTATTTATTTTTCTAAAGTCGATGTATTTTTTATTTGTAGGAGTCGCCCTGCGCTGCGAAGCTGCTGAAACTTTTGAAGAACCCACTGCAACGGCAAGAAGTAAATATGGGAACATGGCGAAAATACAGTTAGTCATTTTTTCCCCGTTTTATGTTATGAGATTTAAATGTTGCATGGGCTGTCAGAGTTGCGTTTCTTCTATTGAAAATTAAATATTAACGAGGGGGTTAACGGTGAGAAATCGCTAGAAAAGTGCGATCTATATTTCAACTTTGTGCATCGATTTCCTGCCAATTTTAATTTTATTAACCTTCCGATTTTGGTGAATGACTTACTATTTATTGCTAGGTTGAACATCTTGGGTAAACAAGGGAGATAAAATGTTGTAGTCGGGTTTTTAAAAGGCTTTTATCTAAATGAACGAAGTGAAAATAATAAATGATATTTGGTTAAGCGTAGAGTACTCCTTTCATAGATGATGGGTGGTTAAAAATAGATTTTGGTGAACTTTTAATACAACCTTCCGCCTTCCTCGCGAGATCTCACGAATTAATTTTACACATCCGGTAATGGCGACGCGCATGAAACATTTACAAATTTCTTGTTGTTTTGGCTTTTATTATCTCGAAATTTCCGATAACGGCGGTAAGTATTTTTAAACCTGCATTTATAGTATGTTACTCTTGAATTCGAAATCGTATTAAAATTGTACGTTGATTCAGCAAGTATGAAATTAATTACGCACGAGCAAGTTTAAAGGGAATAAATTTAAGTCTCCAACTTGGAATTTGCTTATATATTAAAACTTAGCCAGGCATAAAATTTAATTAAATTCCAATAAAACTATTTTTGTAAATAGAAATCATTAATATTTTGTCTTAAACATTGTTTTCCAAATTTTTTTTATTAACCTGGTCAGGAAATATACCTTAAAATAAATTCTATCAAAGAGTCTCTGGTGAGTAGCGTAGAGTAGAAGATAGCCAATTCACTTGGAATCCAATTTTCTATTTGGTAGCGAGGAAACGAGACATTCGATCCACCCACGCAACGTGCCTTTTGTGGGGGCTCCTATGTTTCCTGAAGCAAATCGTGCCCTGACCGGTTCCGTTAAAGATTTTTTTTTTTTTTCAACACATTGGACATGAAATAAAAAGCATGGACAAGTGTATACGACCACAACTGTCATTCCGTTTCATTTTAAATGAGTTTAACACAACAGGATTTTTATACATTTATTGCTTGTTACAATCTTTTTATAAATTTTATAAAAGTCAATTTTTTTTATCAGGGGAATGACAGTTTGTTGAGAGGAAACTCATTTCCTCATATCTTGATATTGGAAAGTGTTTTAAATGTGTTGTTGTTGTCAAGTTTTAAATTGAAAAGGAAGGAGGAGAAAAAATTGCGTGCGGATTGGACCATTTTGGGTGACAAGTCCGAAAATATAATTATTATTTTTCTTCCCGCAACAACATCTTTTTTTTTTTTTTCCAAGAATGTTTGGCTTGATTTTATGTTTTGTTTGATAGAATTTTGAGGTGATTTATTATTTATACATTTTAGTTTGGAAAATGCACCCGCCATTGATCGCCAACTCCACCCTAAACTTTTCTTTCTAATCCTAAACCTTGAATTTCCTGTAAAAATATTTATTTTTAAATCATTTTATAAATTAAATATTGAAACATCAATCTAGATTTTATGACCAAAATCTTATTAGATTAACATTACAACCCCTTTAAACCGAAAAAATAGAAAATTGTTAAATATGTAATGAATTATAAATATTTAACTCTTATTAATATACCATTATACCTTTTTTCTAGTGGGACAGATGTTACGCAAGCTTCGGCGGCATCGCAAGAAGCGTCGACATTCATGGAGTTCCTACGGTAAGCAAATAGTTTCAAAATGACGCGCATTTTTATTCGTTAAAGTTTATTCAATGAAAAACCGGGGGAAGTAGTAGAAAAATAATTGATAGCAAAAATTTCATGCGTGAAAAAAAAAAAAACATTTTCATCTAAGAAAAACTCATTAGTAATTAATTTCAAAGTTGAAAATAGAATTTTTTACTGTGGTGGGTTTTTTTTGAGCGTATTCAAGTATCAGATCCATCAAACTTTTATTCTGCCCCACCCACATCCAAAAATTTCTCCACCCATTTTTTCTTTAATATTTTTATTTCCTTGTGTACGGAAGTCTGTCCATCATAACTTTTCATTTTTTTTCTTCCCCCACTTTCTATCTGCTTTGTCAGGTGGTCGTCATATTGTTGAAAAATGATTGGATAAAGGGATGCGGGATTTAAAATGGTGTCTGCTGACCTTCTGGAGTGGAAGGTTTCTGACAAGGAGGATTGGATTTTTTTCTCCTTCCGTCTTTAACTGAGGATAAACATTTGATTTGTCATCCTTGATGTTGGTCACAGAATAAATTTGTTTTGGGTGTGTTTTTTACAAGGGGTTTTGAAGAGGGTCTGATAGTGAATCATATTTTGACAATATGTGCAGCTATGGCGGCTTCTTCATGTATAATTAATTAGCGTGAATTGGTGCGGGAATTAATTACGCGCTCGTGTTGCGTGAGGAATTAGTTTTGAAAAATTGATGATCGTTAAAATCAGATAACGGAGATTGACATGGACGCTGTTTCATTAAATTGATTTAGATATTTTTAGAAGGGTTAAAAAATAGTCATGACTAAATGTAAAAAGTAGTTGTGGTTGGTAGTGAGCGCCATCTGTTGAAGTGAAAGGGAGGTAGAGTGTTTGGGTTGTCTGCCGCTAGGCGACACTAGACGATGGTGTAGGTGTAGATTTTTTTTTGGATTGATGCCAGGTCAGCCAGAAGATGCGGATGTGGAGAAAGGGATGAAATAAGAGCCGTTAGTTGTATAATGTTTGGTTGGTGATGAATAAGATTGAAATGTTTTTTAATATTTTAAACTTAGTCTTTGGCAGTTTTAGTTTATCAATGAATTAAAGTTCAGGGTCGGGTGAATTTATTGGAATTGATCTAACCTTGGGATTATATTTCTTTGTACGTTGTATTCAACTCGAAATTGGCTGCGATATTTCAACTTTTTCTTGGAAGAGGGATTCAAAAACGATTTATACGCTTTCATAATTCTGGGTATAGCAGAAAGGGAATAAAAGGATGGACTATAAAAACATTTTTTTTGTCTGACATGTTTACTGTTTTTAATTTCGGTGGACTGTAATTGTGTGCACTCAAACAGAAAACGAGCAATGATGAGGAAGCCCAGAATGTTCTTGTTTTTTTGCTGTTGTTTTTCAGATTGGGTAATAATTTTATACAAGCAAGACATTAATGAGAAGTAAATGTTTAGCTTTAAAATTATTTATGACTTTTTTGTGGGACGAAAAAATTTAGATTAGCAAAGTCAACACGACGTAATTTAAAACCGTTGATTGAAGATGAGCTTAACTTTAAAGAAAATTTTTTTTCTTATTTCATCTCAACATTTTAACAACATACAAAGTTTTAGGAAACTAGGATTAAACTCTTCACGGATCTGTACCCAGGACTTAAACTCATTAAAATTGAGTGAGAAGAGAGTGGAAAAAAAGTTTCACCTCCCAATTGTCTACTAAAATCACCAGCGTTACACGTTACAGAACACGACGTTAACGCGAAAACCCGAGATAAAACAGTTGAAGGGAGCGCCACCAAGTGATAAAAAGTTGAACTCCCGCACTCCACATTAAAACAGACCAAACTCTTCGATTTGCTCCTCTTAAATCTACAAAGTGCTTCTGTTTTTATTGATCCAACCTCCACTTTTGACTACTCAATGGATGACCAATTGAGGTTCATGCTTAACAAAGATTATCCAGAGGGGGTCCCCAATTGGCTGCGGCACCATAACCACTTCCGGTCAGTGAAAACGCCTACGATCAAAAGACAAACTTGGAAGCGTTGAAGCGAGAAACATAACGGCGATGAAACGCAGCGCCAAATTGCGTCGTCCGTTTTTATTCCATCTTTAGTATCCTCATTATGGTGTACTATCAAGAGACGGAGGTGGAACGAGCAGAGAAACATTTGGAACTAGTCCAGATTTGAGTAAAAGTCCAAACCGTCTGACTCACATCAATGGGTAACTTCGTAAAAAATAAGAGGGACACGGGCTTTTAAAATCTGCCACTAACAGAACTCTTAAAAAAAAAAAAAAAAAAAAAATGTGACCAAGAAACTTTTAATTCATATCTTTCCGAGGTTATTTCACAGAATTTATTCAAACGTGGTGGAATAAAAACTGCATTTTCACGTATGAAATTTCCACCCGAAACGATAATTTTCACGAGTTCATGAACTGGATTAAATTTTTTAGAACCTGGTTTACGCTTCAAAATCGTGACTGCGTAAGACTTTTTATATCCGCCAAGTATCATTTTTTATGATTTTTGTTTCGTCTCTCTTTTTTGAGAGTGCAATGCAGTAAAACCAAGTTTATATTCGCTCAAGGTAAAGGACTTTTTTACTTCTACCTTGGGAGTGAGTAAATTGACTACACATTTTTTTTTGGTTTCTGCTTTCAATTTCTTTTGTTTTCAAAGTAAAAGAGAGAAAAAAATTCCAAACACGTTGTTGTTAGCTAACGGAAAGTTTATACAAGGTTGCTTCTTTACGTACGACCGGGCGACGTGACATTGATGAGTCCCTCATCGCATACTCTGAACACCCTTAAATTCCATCTCCGCATGCCATCAATTGGTAGAACTTGAAAAAAAAACCATTTCAACAAACAAACTACCACGTGCGAATGGTCGGATCAATGGTTTGACTGACATTACGCCTCCCGCACCAATTGAAAGCTGATTGCGTTGTGCGGCCATTTAATTCAAACGTGGTCCCATTGAACCTCCCATTGCGCACGTGTCTCATTGCTTCTGAAATGCTAACTTTGAATGGTTGAATGCATGACGAAAAACCACTTTACATACATTCTCTGTCACCATCCAATTTCGTTTTTATCTTTTTTCCGTTACTTTAATATTCCACTGTCACGTGACAAGAGGAATATTTTCACAAAACGTCTATTAAATTTTCTTTTATAAAAATCCTCTGCCATCTTTAAAGTAATCCATCACTCCAATACACATCTTAGTACACTTAGTGAGATTTTAGCAGAAAAATAAATTTTTGAAAAACTTTTGAATTCCACTGAAATTTACATATAAATATGTGGATTATACAGACATTATAGAGCTTTGAGTTGAGTGGTTTTCACTTTTCAACCCTTTTGAACCCATCAAGTGTAGCATCCCTTTGCCTAAATCGACTCGACCCGGTCCTCACCCATTGATCGCTTCCAGCGCCACCACATCCGATGGGGAGATGACGGGCAACCCCGCAAAAGCGCACGTGGTGCAAGTATGTCCTGTGTTGCGTATTTTGGAATGTGCTATTGCCACGCCCTGTAAAATACATTTAAGAATGCGATGTCTCTCACCTGTGAGATTAGTTGCCTGCACAGCCCGGGAGATTTGTTTAACGTGAAAAAGTTGCTTTATCAACTGGCGCGTGTCGTTTGGCATGGATGCAGTTGTCAAGAAGCAGAGAAAAAAAGCTCATCTCAAAATCCTTTTCCGCACTTGGCCCTGGTTAAAAAAGTTTCGGTGTTTCATCCTTGATTGGCTTTTGCTTCTTTTGTTTCCTCCAGGTAAGATTCCCCTTGTCCCCTTTAATTTGGTCATAACATTTTCTATCTGGGTGGGAAAATTTTTCAAGGTTAGTGTTTAATACGCAAGGTTTTAATATTTTTTCCAATAGTTTTTTGTTATAAAGTGGAAGTTGATGGGTTATTTTCTGCACGTATTCAATAGGTTTCTCTAGTTTTTATGGGTTTTATGTCAACTGTTGTGTTTTTATAGCGCTTTTTGATGAAAAGATTGTTTCAAAGTTACTTTTATGTTTTTTTTGAAAATTCGGGCGATTCTTTGAATTGAAGATGAGAGAACGGGGAAAAAAATTCTACGTGTTTTGTGATGACAAAAGCTGTATTGTGAATGTTGATGTAAACAACCAAAGATAAAGTTAAAAGGGATGGAGGCAAAAAAAAGGAGGATAAAAAAAGATGAAAAATGATGCATGGGTTTTTTGTTCATGTCTGCATCCATCATCTGCAAACACGTAAAATCGTTTTGCTTATCCATATCAGATTTATATATTCGATATATGTATTGAAAATTTATGTCCGCTGAATTTTCAATTATATTAGAGTTATAGTATTTATATTTGTAGCCGTCAAACTACGTTTTATATGTAGGTATGTAGTGTATTTACGATTACAGATTTTCTGAAAATGAGTATTCACTTGATGGGTTAAGAAATTGAATGAATCGAAAGGTAAATTTTGTTTTATAACGGTAAATTTCTGTAATAACCCTGCATCTGTATTGTTAAAAGCATTTAACTCCTACAGAACAGATGTTAGTCGAGTTTGAACTTGATTGAAGTAAAATCTCCAGGAAAAATATTTAACTTAACATAAATTAGAGCTAGGTAAATTACCGTTTCTAATTTTGGAACAAAAGATATGTATTTATTCAACCACCCAAGCTCCTAAATGTTAGATACATAATGTCTTTGAAATAAAGACAACAAACATCTTGCGTCAAGTGCGTAAAAGTTCTGAAGAGTATACATTTTTAATGAGCTGTAAGAGTTTGCAGTTTCATTCTAAATTAAACATGTGTAACTAATAGAAATAAAATTCAGCTATTAGATTGTATTAGGACTAAATACGAAACAAGTAGATTTACTTACACGACTATAAAATAGTAGACATTTAAATCCTCTATTATTTCGACATTTCAATTTGCGAACTGTTGAATATTGATAGATGAGCTGGTAATTTTTTTTCCTGGCAGACATAAAAAAATTTCCCAAAATTTTTTTTTTCAACTATTGACCCGCCTTCAAGGTTTGGCGCAGTTTCACAACCCTTTTTTACCCCTTTCTTCCGATAGTTGTTTGCCATTCGATGCCAGATCTCGTTAGATGAATTGAAAAAGAGAACGGAAAAAAATTATCAAGATGTAGGCACTTTAATAGAACAATCAGGAGAAAGTGCGCCGATTTTCTGACGAGTTCGTGAATTGAATCATAAATTCTATACACAAATATTAATTTATTCCTACGCGGCTCACCTTCATTTGGTGCAATACACTTAATTAGATTTTTTTCCCTACCCTCTTTACAAGTAAAACACGGTTTATCTTAAAGAAGAACCGTTTTCTTTTAAGGTGTAAAAGGTTATCTTGAAGTTTTATATAGAAAAATGGTTATGTCTTTTGCGCAAATAGGAATTCATTTCCTTGAACTTTTCTCTCGTAGAATTGAAAATCGTGAATATTCTTTTTAATTAAAATAGATTAACCGCACACTTTTATGCTTCGTATGCAACTACAAATTTTTGAGCTCCCATTTTGTTCATTGTTGACTGAATCCGATTGCAATTTTAAGACTTGAATTTATTGTAGAGGAAAGGATTGAATTCAATTTCTATGATGTTTTCCCACTATGAAATATTCGCTTGCCAAGTTTTGTTTATTGGACCACACAAATCAAACTGAGTTGTTTTATTGCTGTGTGATTATTGAACCTAAAAGTTATATTTTCGGTCTGTTAGAAATATTATTGAATTTTCGAGTTGGAATGTTTGTTTGGATAGTATGTATTACTTAGAAGATGATAATACTTAGGTAATACAATTAGAATGCCTGTAGCAGCATAATGAGGAGTTGAAGCTGAGAGTTTCTTAATGAAAAGACTGTTAATATAATTTTCTGAAGGTCTGAAATATTTGATTAGTTGTCGTTTGTCTAGGATAGGCAAAAGGTAAGAAAACAATTGTTTGTTTTTGTGATGTTAATTAAATTAAAAGGATTAGTGAAGTCTTAACGCAGTATTGAGTGCCGTTAAAGCTCCGCCTGAAATCCAAAGTAAGCTTCACTGCACTACACTCTTAGATCTTTCTATAGAAAGACGAGAATAGGAGCCTAGTGTAATACCGGCCGGGGCCATAAAGTCAGATGAATCTTAGTAGAAGAAGGAACTAGAAGTTGTTACTCTAATTATAAATATTAGCTGTCAACGTTTTATAATAAAAGCCGCAGTAAAAATTAAAACTGATTTATAACAAGGCCAAGTAAAACCATCGTCTCTTAAGGTACTTTAATTGCAATCAAATTCCAATTATTATTCTGTTTATTGAGTCATTATGAACTGCGAATCGCTAAGAATATATGGAAAAGTCTTAAAGAGTTTAACATTTGTTTTAGTTTAAGGTTTGCTTTAGTTTAATGAACTTAATATTTATTCCACAGCTTTCTGTAGGATAAATTTTTTACTACTTTTACTACTTTATTTTTTATGAGATTAGTTTTGTTCTGCTCCTCTATCTCTCTACTGTTATTGCAATCAAACTTGTTCTGCCATAAAAAACTGGTTATGTGATGTGGAATCACAAGAACTTGTTTCAAAATTTTTGGATTTGATTTCCTTTCAAAACCACTCTGTAAATTGAGAATGGAAGGGTTGTTTAGCTAAAATCGCTTGCAGATATTTCTCTTTTTTTTTTTTTTTACCAATGGAGACTGACCCCGAGTGCGCAGTAACTGCATTCGCATTATGTGTTGACTGCAGGTTTTATTAAAGGACTGTTTAAGTCATTTCAATCTAAACATATTTTTCATATATCGAAAGTTAAGCAAGGTTCAAAGTCAGGTTTAAATCTAAACTTTTCGGTGTAGTTAATAGGAGTAGTGCAAAGCCCTCTTGAAGCTATAAGCATGACCTAAGAGACCTTAGTTCGTATTCCGTGTTATTCTCTACGGGGGAGACAATTTTGGATGATCTCTTTATTGGTTGATCTTACTAACGCCCTAATATTTAAGTTTTGAAATACGAACTAAATGGCGAAATTTAGCCAAATACAGTAAAAATGAAGTAAACTTTCTCTCCAAACTTTGCTTTAATCCTACAACGCTCCAACACCTTTAAACAAATGTTTTCCTTTATTTTTCAATCACACTATAAAGCAAGTGCAGGAAGTAATTGCATTTATATATACACCACGAACTAAAATCCTTAGCTTTGATCAATAGGACTTGTGGACCAACACTAACAGCTGAATTAACAACAAGAGAAAAAAGAAATCGACCCAAAACAATTAGATTTTCAATCTCTTACTTACCCAATATAAAACTTTCTAACTATCTCAACTCAATGTCTTCAAGACAATTTTAAGCACCTTGATGAAATTTTGAACCGTGAAAAATTGAAGATAAAAATAAAAACCTCCTCACTTTTCCACAGTTCATGGACAAAGTGTCGGAAATGATTGGGCGCGAAGAGCCCAAACTTGGCTCTCTGAGTGCCTCCACCTCCCAACTTTGTCTTCTTTTGTCCTTGGAACACTAACACCGTCTCTTGGCGCCCGTTTGCATCTTATGTACTTCCGTCATTTTGTCAAAATTTATTCACGCATTTTATTTTCCTTATCACTCGACGATACCTATAAAGAGATTTTTCTCTTTTATATCTCACAGATGAATCCTTAACATGATTCCTAATCGCTTCAGACAAATCTCTAGTGGTAAATTATAAAGATTTGCAACTCGTAAAACGTGGAATTTCAACCCATTAAAACCTTACTGTTAATCGATCTCCGGTTTGAGTTCATTAGTAGCAGTTATGACATCTCGTTTTGAAAACATACAGAAGTAGTTTAATGTTTCAAAACGTCGTTAACTACTTCATTAGCTTAGAAGAAAAACTGTAAGAGATAAACGGGGGAAAAACCACAGCAATGTGTAGTATAACTTAAATAATAAATGTAAACAAGCGAAATGGGAATAACGAAATTCGCTGGCGTCAGCTTCGTGTCAAAAATGATACAATTTTAATGTTGCTCGACTGCGCACAGTTCCAACTCCGCAACTTGTCAAAGTTTCAATATGGATTTCCACAAATGGCTGTAATTTACAGATTAAAACCTAATGGAAGCAAACGTTATGTATCTTTGTTTAACAGGTGACAAAACCTGATAAAAGTTAAGAGTTTGTGTACAAAAAACGATTAAAGTAAGAGGAAATTGATAGATAAAAGGAGCAATGGGGAGAGAAATATTTTTCCTTTCTCTGAGCGGAAAAAATTGAAGATAAAGTAGGGGACAAAGAACAGATGTCAGCTACGAGATGGGGGATAGTTCCTCATCATTTTATACACTTTGGCTATTACTGGCAGTTGGGAGGGTTTAAAATATCCGTCGTCTGATAATGGCGGATGACACTGTCGTCGTAGGTAGTTAGATAGTGTAAATCTGAGTTCTTGGACTCGTCACATTACAAGTTGCCAACTTGATGTCTGGCGTGAGGCCAAAGTGAGGACAATGAAAATCGTAAAGGAATTGGGAGAGTAGATGGAATTGATTGGAGTGCAAGTGTCTTCCTGTTTTTTTAAAGTTATTATATTGAAAATGATAAAAAGTTTTTTAAGAGGATGTAACGTTGAGCCAATTGGGATTTGTTGTTGAAATGTTTTATGTGAAGTTTTTAGTATGCGGATTTTTATTTTATTTAAGTAGTGAATTATTGCGTATAATTTCTTAAAGTAATGTTACTGCATTTCATTCTCGTGCAACCAGGTAGAAGTTTGCTGGTTATTTATTACACACGAGTATTAAGGGGCATTTCATGGTATTTAGTCAAGAGATGTTGTCAGCTTTGAAGTTTAGATTAAGAAACGTTGAATTTAATTAAGTGGAATTTTAAATATATTTAATTTAGGGGTTCAGTTTGTGTTGAGATTTTAAAGAGAGAAAGTTTAAAGTTGAATCATGTATCTAGTTTGTGTAAATGTATAGGTATACTTTGAGGATTTTACGAGCAATTTGTATCGTTCATGTTTGGTTCGGTCATGCTGCGTCATAAATCGTTAGTACAATTTATGTTTTATTGGTGATTGTAAAGAGAGTTGATGGGGCTTTTCATGGCTTCAATTACAAATTACTAGCGTATAAACATTGGTTTAGACCACGTGTCGAAATGGGAGATTGATGATTTTCACAACCCCTCTTTGCTTTTTTTGTAAGGATTTGAGTCAAAGTTCGCCCTGTCTATTTTTTTATGGATTTTGGTGTATTTTTTGATGTTTAGGATCGTTTGATGTGCATGTTCATAGTTTAAGGGCAAATGTGAGAAATTTTTTTGGACTAAACTGCACCTAACTATGTCCATTCTCAAGAGCTGTAAACCGTCAATGCTACTTGCGTTCCAGTTACTAGGTAACTCGCTCGCCGCCTCATTGCCCATGACTGTGACCCTGGAAAGAGTTCGTTCGAAAAAGAAATCGGTTTACTGGTTTTTGCATAGGGCATGCATGTGGTCTTGATTCTGATTACTTTGTGTTTTGTCTCAGAAGTATATATAATATATATATATTTCAAATTAACTTGTCAGGAAGATTACTTGTCTCTTTAAAATGTGAAAGGCTTATCTTAAGCCGCGTTCTCTTGTGCCACATTACTGTGTCATTTAGCGTTTGTTTACTGATGTCTCACATACACTGAACCCTATATCTGTACCCCTTAGTTTCTGGTCCATTGCGCACACCTTTTTAATTTAAAGGTGATGATGTTAATGATACACTTTTGGTTGCGGTGTGCGTTACTATTGAAATTAATGAATGTTATGTTAAAATTTAATTAGTAGGTGTTTAACCTTATTAATTAATGCTGATGGAATATTTGAGATTTCAGAATGTTTTGAGTTGAGTATGTTATTTTCCCCAAATTAAAGTGTGTAAATCAGAAACTTTAAGCCATGTAAGAAATATTCAAAAAAAATATTCAGAAAGTACGTGCTGTATAAATTATATTTATACGTTTTCTTTTGCGTTGCCAAATGACAAGATTCGTGTGCAGATTAGATATAGGTGTAGGCATTTTTTTGGCTTATTCTTCTTTACTTTTTGCCCGGATGCGATGAAGTGTTATTACACGAAGCAAAAAAAGAAGCATTAAACAAAAAGCCGTCAGCAACATCCTACGCATTATGTCAGAATCTTTGTGATTGCGCCAATCAGTGATAGTCGGTACTGTTTATTTACGTAACACAGATTGAAAATACATGTTTTGCACAGAAGGAATTTGTTTTCAAGGCACTAGACAGGTCTTAGCAATCTCAAGGGATTTTTATCAAGTTACCCAACTTCGAAAATTCACCCAAACCAGGTTTAGCCATCAAGTTTACTCAATCCCCAATCGAATTTACGCAAAAGTTTGACGCTTGGTTATAATTACATTTAAAGATACAATCTAATTTATACGGTAATGGTCATACTCATAAACCGCCTAATCTCACTTGTCACTGTCATATGTTTATCATTAACATACGGTTATGTCAGAGGAATTCACGTCAATCATAGGATATTTTTTCATTCAATCAGTCGGAAACATAGAGGAAAATTAAAAACCCAAATTGTCAATCATAATTTACGATTGAAAGAAATTGAGTGAAGAAGGAAAATTAACCAACTGCTACAACTGTATTCAAACCAATGACAATCCTTCCACATGTTAGCTGCACAAGAGTCACCCAATTTCGAGATAGATGACCGCAAGGACAGGATTTTGTGGTTTCCCACGGGTAAAATTTTCAGTCGGACGATCAATGGAAAAGAACTTGAAGGAGAAATAGAAAAAAAAAACTTTAGTTACCACGTCACCTATTGCTTTGTTTTGTTGATGGATCATCACGCCCCAATGCACCAATCCAGCTAAGGCCAAAAGCATTCTCCTCTACTTTGTAACCACTTACCTCACAGTGTTAGGGAATTGCCTTTAATGAGACATTCAATGCAGCCGCCAATGCATCCATCTAGAGTTCTGAAACACCAGATGGTAGACATAAGAGAACCTTAAACCTGAGACTTGCCAGTCTTGCAGACATTTACAGTGGTACAAGATACTGACTCGTTTTCTTTCTTAATTGAATCAACTACATTGGTTTTGTGGGTTTGGGTAAATGTTTGGTGAAAATCCAGCACCCATTAACTATTTATTTTAATTTGATTTTGTGTGCAGCCTTTGGGTTGATTGCAGAACCAGTAGATTATTTATTGATCTTTGGGTTATTGAATTTTCATTGAAGTTTTTTTTTCCTTAATCTTGAACGAAGTGGTTCTTTAAAGTTTTTTGTTGTGGTTAAGTTTTGATTGATGTCTACTTTTCTTGGAAGTGTTTTCATAAATTGTTTAGTGTTACTTTTTAAAAAATTTTAATTGCGCTTTCTTCCGTTTGCGGCGCAGTTAAACTCAAGGTCTTATATAAAATGTTTCAACATGTTTGGGTTAATTGTGCCAAAAATTATTCATCATGACATTTTTTCGTGTATAAAAAATGAGTTTGAGGTTTTAAAAAAGTTGTGGTAAAGAAAAGTTTTTAATGGCTATTTTGTATTCTGACAAGTTTCTACTTTTATTTTTAAATAGTTCAAGAGATCAAAGAGACAAGTGTAATCAGGGTAGCACACAAATTATTTGATTTAGCTGGATGTATGCCAGACATGTTTTACCTGATTTTGGCTTATTTCTTCTACTCACGTTCAGTTCCGCTTGAATTCCCACTATTCAACCAACAATTGATTTTTACTGCGGGTATATTACATCTCACTTTATTCCCTTATAAATGTCTCCTTGATAAAATGTTTAATACTGAAATTCCAACCTGCGTTTTAATTACTGAAACCCCTTAAGCGTAATTAGGTTATTTGATTGAAAGTCTCATAAAATGCAGATTTAAATAGCCCTCATTTATTAGTCTGTTGTTGGTGCTTCCAACTGGTGGCAAACACCTGCAGCTTCGTAATAAGGCGCTTAGGTTTTGGTGCCATCTGTTGATTTTCGGATGAACTGCTGACTTCGTTAGAACTTGTAATTAAAATTATAATTTAACGGTTGTTGGTTGAATACCTTTAAGGGACGTTTAATTTTTCTAATGTAGCATACCAGGTGTCAGGGTCTAGAGTTTTAAAATAGGTTTGAACCGTTTATTTTCAAAACATTTGCAAATAACCACAGTTTGATTTGCGACATGAGAGTGACGTAAGCGGGAAAATTTATGATGTTTATAAAAAGATAACTGAATAAACGAAGGAAATATGGTTAATGTCACTAGTAATACACACCTCTATATATAACTCGATTTATCCTTTCTGTTTTAAATTTCCAAACATTTAATTAAAATTTTTCATGAACGAATAAATTTAAGTAAACACCGTAACACCTAATCATTTTTAAGAAATTCAGTTCTAATTAAATTTGAAAATCCCTCACCACTTTTTAATTTACGCCTCATTTACATTTTATTACTAGGAATCAAATCGAAATTAACCCCAAAAGTAGCCTAAACTTTAACTTCCATGACATTTGTTTCTCATTTCGACGCCAGGTGGTACTGATGCCTCAGTAAAAGTAACTAAAAGCAGAAATGCACGTCGAAACATTCTGTGAGCAATTTAAACCTTTTATCACATGTCGCAGTCTTGTTTCTAGCTCTATCAATTCTTTCTCGGAGAAATCTCTAGACTGCGTTTAAGACACATTTTTTTTATTTTTTATCTCCTGCTTCAACTCCCATTCTAACCTCTTCTCATCGATTTTCAATTAGGAAATAAATATTCTGAATGAAATCAGGTGTAAATAGCATGAAAGCCAAGAAAAACCTCTTATTCTCATGCGGTTATCTTTTATTCTTAAAGTGAAATGAATTCAAACTGCCTTACAACAAAAAAGAAAGAAAAGTGACTAGTAAGTGCATCGTCATACGCGGAAAGAAAATAAGCTGCATATTCAAGTCAAATCATAACAAAGTCATAAAAGTGAATACAAAAGGTGCATCTTACTAGAACAAAGGTTTTAAAAAAGAAAACAAACCCTAAAAACTAACAGCTAAGTAATTAAGAGCAGAAGAAACAACAAAAGCCTGTTTACTATGGAGGTATTTTCGGTTTTAGAATATCCCTAGGCGTCGCTAGCTTAAAAATCAATTGTTTCTATGTACAGTGGTCATTAATTATTCATCACTTACTCCACAACACGACCTGAACCCAATTGTAAACTCATTAGAGGGTATAAATAAGAAGTTCGCCGTTTGGTATTTTTGTATTTTTAATTCCCTGCAGTGTTTATTTTTCCTTTTGGAATCTCATGAAGACTGAAACCTTCTTCAATTTCCGCTCGTTCTTTTATTTCCTTCAACTTTATTAGAAGAGAGGCAAAAAAATCTTTAAATACTCGTTGTTGGATGTAACGTAATTTATCATTGAAGTAATTTACACGTTTCTTTTGCATGACGGAAGAGGTAATAGGCAACACGTACAAAACGGGGAAATGAAATCAGCTTAGAATCGTTTCGAATGCAAATGACGATGTTTTGTAAGAATAGATTGATTGAAAAGTGAATTAAGGTGTATGTATCTCTAGAGAAATTTAACTGAAATTAGAACGGGCTCGGGCGTAGCACCGGTAAATTGGGTAACGTTTGTCATTATTGATGTTTGAAGGTATAAGAAATTTTTTTTTTTTAATTCTGGAAATTTATGTCTGGGAAATAAATCAATGTTGAATCAATATATTTTTTGAGCTTTTTGGTTCGGGGTGAAGGGGATTTGATTTTATATTAATCATTTTTTAAACACATGTTGGCGTTGCGGGTGTAATTACAAACTTCCATATAACGATTCGTTAATTGGTCTTTTCAGTTTTAATGAAACGTTAGCAAAGCAAGGTTTTGCTTTTCCGCACTTCGTACCAACTGCTGGCACTAGCATCTTCTGTAAAAATGATTAATGCTTCATAAATGGGGGAAAAAACTAATTGCGGGTAGTGCAAGGAGAGTCCACAAGGCCATCGCGGATTTTTGACCAAATATACACTAATTAAGAAAATCGATTATTAAAACTAACATTTTTTTTTGTGAGACACAAACCTTGTGGACTTTGTGAAGGACTTGTTTTTGGACGAACAAAAAGTTTAAAAATTTAATTGCATCTTAGATGAAGCTTGAAGTCGGTTACGTCATTATAAGTGATTCACTGTATGAATGGGTTGGAACGTATGATGTCAGAAGTAGAAATATTTACTTTTAAATAACATTTTAGAATGAATTTTAAGTTCATTGGCGTTTTAATTTTATTTCATTGAAGTTTCGATGTATAAGCATGTTTTGTTTTTCTATAGCTGCATTCAAAATTTAAACTAAACTGTGGCTTAGGTGAGTTTTACAACCAGTGACGTCACATTTGTTAACTGATTTCTGCAGCGGATCATGACTAATGACGTCACATGTTGTTAAACTCACCTAAGCCACAGTTTAGTTTAAAATTTGAACGCAGCTAGTATTTTTGATGTGTTTTGAAACAAATATTTTGTATTTTCAACGATGAACTTTTAGATAGCTTCCTCTATAAAAACTCTAGTAGAGCAAAAAGAAAAATACTGTACATTAAATTCAACCATCTGGTTCAGATGGATTAATTAACTCGTAATTGATTTAATACCGCGTAATAACAGCATAAAACCCCCGAAAACTCACGTGTTGAAGTGAAAACTTTTCACGTGGTGACATTATCTAATTAAACCCTCGCCTTTTTCTTACACGCAACTCATCAAGTATTCCCTAGTAATAATCACCCGTCGTAACATCATCCAACCTTAGTTTCCATGAAGATAAAATTCCAACCAATAAAAAGAGAGAGAAAAAAAAATATTTTCTGCCATCTTCACTCACGTGTAAAACGTTTTTCCACGTGTCTCGTGTGTTGCTATCCAACACTTCCTTTATCGATTCGACTGCGAAACGAGCCACCTGTAGCTCTTCCGCCAATCGGGGGCCGAGTCGATCGCGTTCCCCTTTACCCACCCCCGATGCCCGATCACTTGGGGGCGGACGCCGATGGTGCGCGCGCCATCAACTCGGTCGCTCGCATCACGTTACCATCCTCATCAACCTTGATAATGATAACCGGTCATCGAGACGGCGACGATCCGAACCAGATTGCTGGACCCTCGTTACAGGTGACAGATGAGAATTAGTGACAGCAACCAACAGATGGACGCTCCAGATGATTTGTGTTACGATGAAGAGGAGACGAACGTGAACGATAACCGACGCGTGCACGTGCGGTACGGTGTGTTGGCTACTCTGATCTGCGCTTACCGTCAGGTGGTACGGTGTCTGCGTCATGCATGGACTGGGGTCAGGAAGACTATAGGTAGGGGGAAAGGTGTTGAAAAGTGTTTGTGTTAGGTGTTTGTAATACCGTCGTCCAATTGGTTATGTATTTTTATTGATAGATGTAAATTTTACCGCCAGAGGTCAGGTAGGGATTTTTTTTTCTATATACGTTATGTTGGGAAATGATGAAATATTCATGAAATATTTTTCATTCGTTCTTGGCCTAGGATTTGAAGGGATCAAGGAATTTTTTGGTCGGGTTTTCCATCATGTGAAGTCCATCCATCTATCAATTTGGTTATTAGATGTTAGGCAGGGTTAGTGGTGAAGAGGGGAAAAATACTGTTTGAGTTGAATGACGGGGGAATAACGAGATGGAAATTGTGGATTCTTCATATCTCGGAATGGGGTTTGGGAAATGTTATCAACTCAAGCGTCATTGGGTTGGAAATTGCAGTGCTCAATGTTAGAAATGGGATTAGCTTCTGACGATCAAGTTAAAAACTTCTCATTTCCCTCGTTGGGTTTTGTCTTTCTGTTGGTGTTTATTTGGCGGAAGGAGATAAGGTGGAATTTGGTAGATGAGAGGAGGAAATTGTTTGTTGCCAGGTAAAATTTTTCTTTATTAGTAAGGATATTAAAATGTATAATTAGAGGAAATAATAGTCTTAACTCGATGAAGTCCTGATCTCTGATGCCTTGCAACCTTCCGCCTGACACTAGGTTTGGAATCATCGATTTGCCCATGGCTTTATTTACTTTTCTATTCAATGCCGATTTCTATTGGAATAAACAAAAAAAAAATGTTTAGGTTCAGCTCTGATTGAAGATCTACAGGAAAATTTCAGGGATTTTAAATTTGGGAATAAAAATTCAGATTTTCTTTTTTCATTCTAAAAGTGAGATTTTAGAAAAAGAGCATCTGGTCTATAGTTATTACAATTTCACAACTCCTGCTGTAGAGTTTCAACTCATTTGCAAGTGAAGAATATTACAGATTTTGAGTGATACTGGAAACTGGTATAGATTTTTTTTATTATACATCTTTTGTGCTCCCGCCGAATAAAAAATAGGCCTTCAATTTTTTTTTTTATATTGCAAATGTTACATCTGTGTCACTTTGGCGGCGAAGACGAAAGGCAAGAAAAAACAATATCAAGACAAATATTTACCCAAATTTCGTTTGACGTCAAGCAAATATCTTTTGTGAAAATCAACAGAAATGGTGATGAAAAAAAAAAAAAAAAATTACTGTCAACATCAGAAATTTCAAGTCGCGCCAATGACGCGTTTTAATTTGATTTCAAATTAATTCGACAAATCTAAAAGGCGATTGATTTTGATGTTTTAAATTTTAAAACGGAACGCTCTGTTGGAGTTGTCAAGGCATGTCAAGCGACTGCTCATGGGAGTAATGGATACTGAGAGCTGGCAAGTTGTCCAAAGGGAATTTCCCAGATTTTTGAACACAACTCTGACAAGAGGCACCAGTTAGATATATTCCTTGAAGAAGCTTCACTGCAAAGTTTCCCTCTGCCGATTATGGAATGAATGATGTGTGCAGCCCAACTCTTGAAAGAGAAGAGGCAGATAAAAGAAAGTCCTGGATCGAAGAAGAAGAAATGTGCAGCAAGCTTCTTTTCCATTTGTACTGCAGGGAATAGAAGATTTTACATTTCGCCACATAGTAAACAGATAAAAAAGGATTGATTGATTTTGGGTTGTAAGCAATCAAAATGTGACCTTTTTCTTTCGTTTGTTCGTGTAGTACGGGTATTTAAACACAGAAAATAATTTTTGTTGTGTTCGATTTCGTTTGAATTTTTCTTAATGAAAAATGTGAACGAGGGATTTAATTTGGTCGATGAACAATTATGTGTGGAAAGATATGTTAATAATTCCATGAGTGCATGGAATTAAAATTAGTCAACCAAAAACTTGTCAAATCTAAATTTAGTTTCTTACATTTTAAAGAGGCTCATTTTAGAACGAAAGTAAATTTTTAACCAAATAATTTTTCTAACATTTCATAATGATGACTCAAGTGTTTTAAACAACAACAACAACTGTTTTCACTTCATTACATTTTTCAATTTGAGCTATTATACCAGTAATTGTTTGTGTAGTTTACTTAAAGGTTGAGTGAGTTTCAATAGTATTGAACTTTAAAGAAAAAACGTTAATACCCAGAGAAACCCGAAGCACTTGTAAGCTTTCTATAAGACCTGCAGGGATTTATTTGTGTAGAGAAACAAAAAATTCTTCTTTTTTAAACTAAAAGTATTAAGTTATAATTTGCATAAAGCTGCAATGTGGAATGTATTATAAACACACAGCATTTTCCACCTTTGAAATGGTTCATTTAAACCATTATGCTAATTATAACAAATTATAACTATCCGCCTAATGGTGTAATGATTCCTTAAAAGCATTATTCTACGAATACACGCAACGTGTTCCTATTTTTTTAAGAAAAAAGTGTAAAACGAATTAAACAAACATAAAATGCAAAAATTTAAAAACAAAGTTTCTCTTTGCTTATTTAATTCTTTAAGTTAAGGCGTGTTTTCCTTAATAAAGATTTGATTAATAATAACGTAATTGGGACCATTTTACCTATAACCTTTTCTCTTATAAAACGCGTTTACGATCTCCCTTTTTAAAAGAGTTTAATGTGGTGTTAAAGTTTAATTTGCTTATTTTACATTTACCTATTTGGCCTTGTAATTGCTGACCATCTGTGTGTGACGTCAAAGCCTTTTTGTTTACATGTGAACAACTCGTTTGGAATGAAGTCGATATTGTATTTCGTTTCTCCATCTTCAAACTGCTAGCATCCAATATTATTTTTTTTTAAAAAGTTCGGGTGAATAAAAGAATGGGGAATACCATCACGTCCTCCACTTATTACAAAAGGACAGTTCGGCTTCTGAGGTGTCTTTGCACGCTCCGATTGGGTAAGAACAAAAATCGTTATTTTCTACGCAATTGTCCACAACAAGTGGCTTTTATGAAGCCAAGTGACTTGAATGACCCACTTGAAGATTAAGAAGGTTTCATTTTATTGTAGAAAGCATTTTTAAGGTATTTTTTTGTTGATAAATAATACTATTTATCAACTGAAATGAAAAGTAATCATGAACTCTCATGGGGCTCTTCCATCTTTTGTTTGGTCTTTGTGTTTGTATGACTCGAGGTGTTTCTCTTCCTTTTTCCAATATATTTTTTTTTCTCTTTCTAAGTGCGTTAGGCTGGTTGTAGGTAGAAACTGATGAAATGAATTTATACAAAAAATTGGCATTTCGTTGAAGAAAAAAAATGAATTTGAGTTTTTAAATTAGTGTTTTATTATAATGAAGGACTGGTTTGGTTATTACCTTTACTGTCTTGAAGACATTTATCGATTTCATCTAGTTTGTAGTAAATAGAAGCTCAAATTCGGGGAAATTTTATCTTATAATTGATACTATATCGTGTATTACGAGATTATTATATGTTGTATTGCAATTACTTTCTGTTAGTGGAATTGTTTACGGTAATTTGATATGATTGAAAAATGTTTCTGCTTGCGATTGGAATTCTATAAATTCAATAAGCTGACTTGTCAGGGCGTACGCCTAGAGTCAGTGTTTTTAATAAAAGTCCTTTGATGTTCCTGCAACTGCTGGCGTTTTGTTGTTGCAGTGCAGTAATGCAGTTATTGTATTTGACGTTTAATCAGGTCAACGAGGTTCACCATATGTGTGTTACCTTTGCGCGTGTACAGTTAGTGTTTTAAAGTAAGGGTCTCGTGAAAGAAGTGATTATTGATTGAATGGTATATGGTCGGCCAGACGAAACTCCTTACAACATCAGTTAAAAGAAAGACTGATTATTTTCATTTGCATGGTAAAAACACCAATAAAAACTAAGAAATTTGCAAGGAACTGTCAAGGCATTACTGAAGCATTAACAATGTGGCAAAATTGAAAATGCTTATAGCAACTTTAACTTGACATTTTCATACATCATTTCTGAGATCTTATGCCGTTAATTGTTACTGAAAGAGAAAGTGAGAAAATCACTATAACTAAAATATAAATTTGATGTTTGGTAATTCAAAATTTAGTCTGGTACAACTTATTTGTTGTAAAAATATTTTAATTTGAAATTAATTTTATAAAGAAGAACAGCAAACATGAAAATCGTTATTGATTACAAATTATTTTAGAGAATGTTTGAGGTAAATTGAAAATCTTTTAATCACATGTTCAAATTGTAAGTCATTCGTATATGTCAACAAATTACCCAAAAAGCTTTTTTTCCGAATCCCACACCGTGCCCTGATTAGAAGATGAATTGTACGCCAACTGATTTATTATCCTTTCAACCTTTAGAACCTTCATTGGCTATGACCCTTTGCAAAGAGCCAGATAAGGTTGAAAGTGGATTCGGGTGATTCGTTTATAGCAAAAACAATAAAAAGGAGAATCGCTCGCACCTTTATGTTTTTACATCCTCCTTCAAAAGGTTATCTCAAAATGGCTCATGTTTTCTCAACAATTTAATAGCCAAACAGTCCTTGAGACGCAAAACTTTTAGTGAGACTGCTTAATTAATTTTGTCGCTACGGTTGTCTCCATATAAACTTGTTTTTCTTTCTTCTTACTTTTTTGTTTCACTAATGGAAAGTGTGGTGTCTATATAGATGGTTCGATGAGCATCTTGCACCAAGGATTAACTAGGGGGAGGTTAATTGAGGCGTGAACAAGAAAATTAATCAGGGGGAGTATGATGTTTAGTAGTTTTTTAATTGATTATAAAAGTTCATAAGCCTGAATAAGAATTCAGAAAACCTATAATATTTGCATTCAAAAAATAAAGGAAATTGCAACTTGATAGCTTCAATTAAGCGTGATTTGCTGACAGCATGACATCAAAAAGTGTAAAATTTATATAAACTAAGGCTCGGTTTCGTTTTGATCGCAAATAATCCATAGCTGAAGACTATACTATATACCCACTGTAACGAAAAATTGCTATATTTTTGCAGTAAAACCGCAAGGATTATTGCATTTTCACTGCAGTTTGTGGTAACTCTCTTTCTTGACAAGAAGTTGCTCGATTTTCAGATTTCTATTTGTTAATGACCAATAGAAAAAGTTAATGTTTGTATTTCATGTTCAAGAAAGGAAAGCAAACAAATTGAGCAAATAAGTTGTCTCACAAACCATACTGGAAGGCAGAGAAAACATCTGTATTATGAGTTTCCAATGACTTTTGTCATTAAAAATAAAAATGTGATTTAATATTTTTGTAATGACGAAGAACCAGTATAACACGGGTGTCGTAAAGAAAAACCTCGAATAAAAAGTTTTCAATTTTTTTTATAAATGGATAGAGATCAAGGTGGTCAGGAATAGACCTCCTGAAGTACTCTAAAAACCGTACAAAAGTAGTTTTATTGCTTTAGTGCATTACTATCACGACGTTTTATTTTTATACGAGCAAAGGTGTGAACAGTTTGTTATAACACTATAAAATTCCCTTTAAAGATTTTTCAAAGTTTCATCTTGGATAAATTCAATATTATTTAAATCGGAATTTTTGATGAAAAAAGACGAATCCATGGTTGATAAGGGTTAGTTAAACTTAAAAGAGAATTTTTCCAGCCGCCATTCTGATGCAACGTGATTACACAAGCGACAGACTCACCGATAATCCATCCCGTTGCTAGGGAAACTGTCTTCAGTAACCGTGGAAACAGAATTTCTCTCTGCAAATGCTTTTTTTTTTTTTCTTAACAAAAACATCAAGTAGCTTGACTTCATGTAGGCAGATGATTAAAAAATGGAGAAGCTTAAAACAATTTTTTTTAATTTAATTATTTTGTTCTGGGGGAAAAAATTTCAAACTAAATGAAAGTCTCGCCAGATTAGGGAAAATTAAATAAATGTAAATGTGCAACGAGGCGGAAGTGAACGTTTTTTTTTTTTTAGATTTAATTTTCAAGTTATTGACCAATTTCTACAGTCAAGTTTCAACAGCGACTTATTATTGACTTTTACTTTACGCGGGTGGAGTAGCTTGTTATTCGTTTTATAGGATGGGTTCAGTTTGTTTCCAGAAGAGATTATTTGACATCTTCAACTTTTTATAAACCACCTAAAAAATCGGAAATAAAAGAGGGAAAAAAAAAAGCGTCTGTTGAAGCGTGTCAAAACCTTCCTGTTAAAAGCTCGTCGTACGATTGGTTGTCACGCTATAAAAATTTATAACTTGTGGATTTATTGGTCTGCTTTTAAGCTTTTTTCATGATATATTTTATAGGCGAAAAATTTTTATTTCTATCTTTATTTTGTATATAAAGTTTGCACCGAGTCGGTCGAGGGTTATCTTTTGTTTAAACAAGAGTCCTGAGCGTAAAGCTTTGGGTCATGTTTTTGCAGTTGTTCCACTTTGTGATTGTTGTGTCTGTTTTCCTAAATAATGTGAGAGAAAAGTTTGACTTGACCCACAAAATTGTTTAAATGCAGGTGCCTAATATTTCACAATGTCTAGTATTTTGGTCACGTGTTTTAGTTTCTTAGTTTCATCTCTTATCCTAAGTTGGGTCACACGGAGGACGCGTGTTGACTATCGTACATTGAACATTTTCTCTTCGTCTTTTACAGTGTTGCTCGTTTGGCTGCAGTAAATGTTATTGTTGCTAGTTGCTTTACTATTAGGCTCTTCTAGAATGAGGATGTTGTTGAAGGGAATGCGGGGTGGGTTTAAAATGTAGTGTTATATTTATCCTTGCTGTAACCTAAGTGGTTATTGTAATAGCTGAAACTAATCGTACACCTGTTTTCTACCCGCATTTTCCATTGTCAACTATCATTTTTACATTTTCCTCTTCATTTTACATTCGTTCAATTTTATATTTTCTCTTATGAGTTTACGTTTACTTGTTTGATTTTTTTATTTTTACACTTTCTTTCCTGATTTTTACGTTGTCTCGATTGATGTTTACATTTTATCTCTTAGAATTTACGTTTACTCCTTTGACTTTTTACATTTACTTGTTTGATTTTTTTATTTTTACACTTTCTTTTCTGATTTTTACGTTGTCTCGATTGATGTTTACATTTTATCTCTTAGAATTTACGTTTACTCCTTTGACTTTTTACATTTCCTCTCCTGATTTTACATAGTCTGCCATCTATTTACATATTCTACCCTCCATTTACATTTGTTTTCTAGTTTTCATTTTTTCGTCTAATTTTTACAAATCGTTTCCTCATTTCTTCTCCTAGTGAATTTTTAATATTTTTCAATTCTAAAACGATCGGTTTGAAATGATTAAATGAACAAGTCATACGAAATGGGTAATGATCGTGACGCCACTTGAAGAAACTTTTTAATAACCTGTTTATATTTCATTACTAATGATCAAACGGGGAATTAAGGATTAGGAAAAGTACAATTATAAAAGGTTAAAAATTCAACTTGAATTCTTTCCCCGTAAACTATTTGCCGACAAAAAAATTTAAACGCTTGAGACTCTTTTAGAATCCCCTTGGCAGAATGCCCTCTTAGGATAAGGTCAGTTGGAGTAATTTTAGTAAGATGTGGAGGTCACAGAGATAAAAATATCAGCCAATTTTTATTTTCTACATTCGACGTTTGTACACTGAATTGATGACGTGAAAGGGACATAGAGACAAAAAAAGGGTGAATGTCTCTAAAAGTGGAGTTTAAGTCCTGAAGGATTACGGATGGCAGAATGAAGAAGTGTTTTCTCCTAACAACAGCGATGGAATGCCAATTGAAAAAATATTCGCCTTGGCGCGAACGGTGGCTTTTTCTCTCAAATGTTTGGCGTCGGTTGATTTCTGGTGAAGTGAGCACCTGGCAAAGGCATTTTCCACGTAGCTCAGGTGATTGGCACACGGAGCTTTTATTCAAATTCACTAGTTCCTCTGCATTCTGATCGAATTTTTTTTATCTCTCTCCATTCCTTGTATGAAGTTTACGGATCATTTAACTTATAAACTTTTTTTTATTATACTAATTTTAGAGCATGAATCTGACGAGTTGGAGATGCACGTGGTGCGATACAAGCCGGACGGATTGGACGCCCTGTGTCGCAATACGAAATTCAGTAAAAAGGAACTACAATTTTTATACCGTGGATTCAAGCAAGTGAGATACCTCCCTGTAAACAGCTTCATAGACGAAGGATCATATCGAATGGGGTTCATTTCTAGGAATGTCCCAGCGGCATCGTGAACGAAGAAACTTTCAAATCCATTTATGCCCAATTCTTTCCTCAGGGAGGTAAGTTATCTTTTTTCTTTTCTTTTTTCTTCCTGTCTTCAAAAGGCACGTGCCTTCTAATTTTTTGTTCATATATTTCATGATCTAAATTGATTTTGAAGTGTTTCCAAATCGACTTTAAAATTCAACTTCCAATAACTAATTGTATTAATAAGAGCGAGATTCTCTTACAAACAAATTTTATTAATATCTGATCATTTGGTCAGTTTTAAGTTTGATCATTTGATTACGTATAGGTAATATTAAACAACCATTTGAAATCAATTTCAGTACCTAAGAAGTAAGGTCAAAAAAGATTTAAATATGATAAAACTATTTTGTAGTCACGTGACGCAATTTATCCAATAAGATCTTTAGCCTGGCCAGGCCGAACGAGTGATTGGGTTCCCCCACAACTGCTATCATTTGATTACAATTTAACTTTTGTAATTAGCTATCAAAATTGACTACACATCTGCAATTATATTACACACTTTGAAGCTGCACGATATAAACAATGCATATGAAGATATCACATACGAATGCCTAAATTAGATTCACCACTGGTGACATGGTTTTGCAAGGAAAACCAATCAATTAACTATTATTACTATGAAATAATAGTTGAATGTTTAATAGCAATTGACTATTAATATAAGGAAATTATTGCTTACTTAACCCTTCCAAATATTTGGCCACATTCTTGGTCATTCTTGGTGTACTATACTTTTTTCATTTGTAATTTCAACGCTCATGTCAGGTTATAAATGAACACCCCAAGCCAATGTATTTTGAAATGCTTAAAACTGAGTGTTATGCTGATATCGAAGTTACCTTGAGGAAGAGGCAATAACCTGTCATATGACCAGATTAAGTTATTGCTTCCTTTATCTATTATCTACCCTTTTGCCCAAACATTCAATTGGCAAGTTGTTACTGGATTACAGTATTGATCTGCAATGGACTATAGTGTAAAGAAAGTTGGTCCATGAGCTTTAATCAATTTTTTACCGTCCACTTTTTTTTTTTTCATATATAAATAGATGACCAGTCGTAGTTTGTTGCAACGGTGTTTGCGAGTTGAGATGATATTGTCATTGCAACGCGCTTTCTCTCTCCTATCAATCGAGTTGTGTATATTACGTAGCCGTGAGCTGCAGCGATGTTTGTTCCTTGCGCGCAACGGTTTTCCCGGTTGTATGAAGTGACGTTATTGCCGGTTGTCAAGACGACCATGGCCGGGAACTGGTGGATCGATTTGGCTTTTGGGTAGCCCACGCCCTCTCGGTGCACGCGCTTCTGTGATGAATTGTGTGGTGATATGCTGACAGCTCCCGAGTGGCCTTCATTAGTGTGGCCATCCTATGGGAAGCGCAATAAATGAGCCTTAGAGAAACATTTTATCTCGTTAAGATATTTCAGATTTTTTTTTAAAAAAAATTTTTTTTGTTTGTATTTTTTGAGATTTTTGTTGCATATTGATTTTTTTTGGGGGGTGGGTGCGAAATGTCTAATTTCTTCCTCTGGTGGTAATTTGTCTCTCTTTTGCAGATGTCAGCCATTACGCTGAGTATGTGTTTAAGACATTCGACCACGATAATACTGGTGCCATCAGTTTCGAAGTGAGTTGCCTTTCATTTGAGCGTTTTTTCTGCAGTGTCTCGAAGACCCATCAAATAGGCGCTCCAAATTACGGCTTGGAGTTGACGCCCTCGTTTCCAATCTGATAAAAACGGCACTCAATTAATGAGTGGAAGCGCCCTCTACCTTTTTTTGAAAAAACTCTTTCTTTGAGATGCTCGGAAATAAGACAATTTTCAAAAAAGGAATTTATGTTGCAAAAACAGTTTGTCACTTTTTTTTTTTTTTAAATTGGCTTTATAACGTAGTAAAATTTTCGCCTGTTGAAATTGAATGGAGGTTTTCAATATCCCGCAATATCGGTCAAGTGTTACTCAATTTTCTGCATGATTTAATTCTCTTGATAGTTTGGGAAATGGAATTTGCCGAGGTTTATTGTATATAAAAATTGTTTTTTTTTTTTTTCTTTCTTTACAAGAATTAGTTTTTATGTTTTATTTATTTATTTAATTTCTTTTTTTTTTTATGCAAGGATTTTGTCGTTGGTTTATCCGTTTTATCTCGTGGAACATTAAACGAAAAATTGCAATGGACTTTCAATTTATACGATATCAACGGTGATGGATTCATAACCAAAGATGAACTCTACGATATAGTCAGTTCCATTTACGACTTAGTTGGAAACAAATACGAAAATATGGAGGAGGCTGCTACTAGGAGTCACGTAGAAAGAGTATTTCAGGTTTGTCTCAGTTAATAACAAAGAATATCGATGATTGTCAACAGAACTTTGTTCGAATTGGGATCATAGCCAATAATAAATGGTATGACGTCATCACTCAATTGAGAGGTGGTTAACTATCGCTAGTCACTTGTGACGAATAAGGATAAACATCTCGTAGTTAGACTTAGCCATAGTTTGAGTTGGATATCGTGTTTTTAATGTGTACTAAGAGTACGATTCGTTACTAAAATTAAAATGAAAGAATATTATTGGTCGACAACTGCACTCTGGTGACAGTAAACAAAACCTAGTAAACTTAATTTTTGTTGGCAATCTTCGATATTAGCGTACGAAAAATTTATAATAACTATCTATTTATGTTTACATTTTAGATGCTTGACCTGAATAAAGATGGAGTTGTCACAATGGATGAATTTGTAGATTCGTTGTCAAAGGTAAGGAATGAAAAATTTGACAATTTTATTTATTATTTCACTTATTTTGAAAATGACAACTAACATGGTTGTGATTTTTTACTTTTTTAATTTCTGTTTCTGGTTTTCACATGTTTCATTTCCAAATAGAAAAGATACTTAATCGATGTTTTGCTTTTTATTTTCTTGTTTGCCCATCCATTAATATAGGACGAGATGATTGTGCAGAATATGCTTATTTTCACCGATTTATGACAGGTCAACAACACCTCATGATGATATTGAAGAGTAAGTTGTTGTTGACCAACAACACGCGTATTTACAACCCTTTAAGACTCATCTTCTCCTCTTTCACACACACACGCACACATTCACCCACCCCCTTTCGTGCACTTTAAATTGGTGTTAAAAGTCAAACCTTTGACTTTTAAGAATTTTCTTTGCTGATGATTATTTAAGGAGAGCTGCAACGAAATTAAGATTTGAAATACGGTGGTATGATAACTCTTCTTGTTTTAACTCATCTATTTTCAGCCCATTAATTTTTCTTCTTGATAAGTAATCACTTGCATGCTCCTCAAACGATCGAATTTTTTCATTTATTGGAGAAAAATGAAAGAGAGCACTTAAAATATATAAAGGAAAAAGGTCTCAACTTTAAACCACCTTTAAACTAAAAAAGAGAAAAAATTTGTTTTTTTTCCTGTAAGCAGTTGACATGCATGTCACTCTGATTCTTCTTTACATTCTCCTGTTGCCATTTATGTAGCATGAAATTGTCGTTAGTTTTGCACAAATAGATGCCAGCCTGCTTTAAATTTCCGTAAATGTCATCTCGCACCATTGTGAATTGGAATTTTTTTACATTTTATTTTATTTTTTTAAAAGAAAATGTTTCCAATTCTTTTGATGGGTAAATCTCACTTTGCAGGATGCAGAAGTGGTGAAGTCGTTGGGCAACTTAGACACAATCTTATGATGTCATCCGACGCCATCACCACACCAGATGACGCGAGAAATGCGAAATTCACTCGGCATGGTAACACCATCCCCATTAAACGACATCTTCCTGGACTGACCGCACAGTCTTTAATACAAACCATGGGTTCTTTTCCATGAGCTCAATTTTGGAGATGTTTGCTTTTTTAAGTAAATAAAACTCTTTTTTCATGAGGCAATCACGACAAGTTGATGACTACGAGAAATTTTTATTTTGATTTGATTAGTGGTGGATTCGCGGGAAAATGACGCAAAACGTAGAAAAAAAAGCAATATCTGGCGAAACAACTCATTTGTTGATGATTGTGGTTTTGTACTGTCAAGTGATACAGTTTCATCAACATGTGACTGCATTTAAATTGTGCACCTGGGAAATTGTGCATCTGTGGTTTCCTTGACTGACGTGATTCTTCCATCGAATTTTCTAGACTTAAATGTTTAGATGGCGTTCAGAAAAATGTTTTTTTTTTAAATTTTATTTTAATGGCTGTTATAAGTTTGACTTTGATCATCAATGTAGATTTGTGTACATATCTGGATCCGGTTAAGTAAATATTTTTAAAAGGTGTATTTAATGGAATTATACTAACGAATTTCAATAAATACAGAAAAATCAGTTGTAGGGATTTAGAGAGAGTAAGAAGCCATTAAATATACATTTGAGAAATTTATTAAGAAAATAGTTTTTTAATTTCTTGAAAATTAAGAATTTTGAAATTATAGTTTTCTATTATAGAAAAAGAAAATTTTTGCAGATTTAGATATGGTCCACCTCTGATCTGCAGTAGGTGATCAATTAGTAGTGCAATTTATTGTGACATTTGCTGAATTGTATGAGTGAAAAAATGAGTTTTGAGTGTAGTTAATCCTGTTCATATTTTTAAATTAATAACTCATTGCAGAGTTAACAAGACATATCTGAGTTATTACTCAATTTCAATTATGTAAGTGACTATTAAAGATAAAAAGAAAAAAATGTCTAATTTTAAAGTCGTCTTTTAGACACCTAAATAAAATCTTGCCTTAAAAGAAATCCAAGGTTTTACTAGGATAAATACGCAATTAGAGATATGCCTTATAGTAGGTAATCTCTTGATTGCATTTAGCTTTTAGTGCCATCTGGTGGCAAAATTTAGATTTATTTTAGCTCGGAATTTTTGCCAAATTACTTGGCTATACGTAAATTATTAATTAGCACAAAAAAACTTGATAAAATTTTAGTCTTAATTAAAGACTTTCAACAGACTTTGCTTTTCTTTTCTTTTGTATGGTTGTCTTATTTTATTTGTCATTACTAACGTGTCCGTTTGGGTTTTTCCATTCCTTAACCTTACTGTAAATATATAAATATAAAAAAAAGAGATGTTTCTTTTTCTTCTAACACATTGTAAATACTAAAAACAGAAGTTTGAAGTAATAAAACAAAATATAGAAATTTCGTAAGGAAAAAAATTAATATTGAAATCATGTGAAATTTCCATTACCAAAAACTTATCCCGTCATCCCCTTAAATTACATGTCATCACAAAAAATGATATTTTTTCCAGCCTTGAAATTTATAAATTACAATTTTTTCAGCTTTTTTTGACATCTCCCAGAGCGAGGCTGCCGCTTCAAATCAGGTGACGCTTCAACTTTGCGTATGTAAATAAGAAATGAAAATTCGCCTCACAGTTAAGACATTTTTACCGCGCATTCTACGCATTGTTTCCGGCGAATCTTAACGATGTGAGACGGGAATATTATCTCGGAACTGGCATTTACGACCAATGATCCACACGCCACCCACTCGAACAAGTTAAAGTGGAAAATGCATTTGATTTGGAAAAATATCATCTTTATATGCTAATGTGAAGGCCCTGTCTAATTATGGCGCCGTTTGTCGGAGTGTGTCATAATGAGGGCTCAGTGGAGGCGACATTGAGGAGGGATAAAGAAGAAAGTTGCTATGGAAACATTTCGAGAGAAGGATGAAATGGATCGAAATCGATTTTCGATTTTTTTTTTTAATTATTTACAACCAATAAATAGGTTAAAATATAATAAGAGTAAGTTTTCAATTATTTCGTTTTCTTCAAGATTTAACCTGAAAATAAGTCGTTATAAATAATTCTAAATATTACATATAAAGATTAAACAGCAAACAACAACATATTGGTGATTATAAATAACCTAAAAAATTATCATAGTTTGATAATACCCATCAACACTATTTTTCTTTTTTCAGATTTCTTTCAACGTATTAATGGACGAATTTTGTGAAAGCGACAAAAGAAGACGAAACTTTACCCATATTTTTTTTTTAAACTTTTAAACAGCCTTGCAAAAATATGTTAGGGACTTATTTTGTTGTTTTTTATGATGATTTAAAAATGTAAAAATTGTTTTCGTGATGAAGAGTCATGAGAATTTCATCCGGGAAACTCGCGTTGCATTTTCACGTTTCTGGCTATGGGACTCGATCAAAGTAATCCTGCAGAGACCACAACATATTTTAAGATGGGTCTCATTTTCAACGAGAAATCCACAAGGTGCTTTAAATCTCTCTTGCTTCACAAGATGGTATCCAGAAGACTCATGGATTTTGCAATCGTCTCGTCCTGGAAATAAATTGAGAGATTAAAAATGGAGGATGATGGAGTGGCAGAATCATTGGCAGATGGAAAAACCAAATTCGCGTCAGATTTCTTTGATTGGTTCGGCAATTTTTCTCACAGGTTTCATAGACAATGGTAAAACTCTATTCTTTGCTCTCTGATGAAATTTTAATACCCCTGAACTTTTTGTCGTGAATAAAATATCGGGAGTGTTCAAATAATAATTTTCTTTTTCAGACATTGCAATGTAAGCTTCGAGAAGTAATTTGGAAATGAGTTTTTGGTTCGTATTTACTTTGAAGTGGTTTCATTTATAGAATGCGTGTGATTAAATTTTAAGAGAAATCTGTCTAAAAGTCTTTTCTAGTCTCATTGTAATTCAATGAAATTCTCAACTTTCCGAGCTGCCATCCAAGTTGCATCTCGGTATTGAGGTTGCTATAACAACAGGAGGTTTCCCGGCTGTATAATGATTGGAAAACGAGAAGTCCATGAAAATAAGGGTTTGGTTACGTATTTGGAATTTTTGGAAAGAAAGTGAAGCATAAATATTCAATTTACCTTCATACACATTTCCATGAATTCGTCAATTGTGATGACTCCGTCTCGGTTTAAGTCAAGTCTCTGTGAAAAGAAAAGGTAATTGCATTTTCTATTTATACTTCTTGAATACGTAGTAATAGAAAAGATTTCGAAAAAATTTTAGGCGGTGATAGTTCTCAGAATATCTATGGAAGAAACACACGGTCGCGACAGTTTCAATTTTTTTAAATCAAGTTCATGTCTAAGAGGAATTGAAAAACTCGAACGTGTAACATTTTAATATCAATAAGGATGAAAAATGCATTTCCATAAACTACACCTGAACCCTACGTTCTCACTGTAAACAAAATTGAGTGTGACTATTTTACGGAAATTGCCGTTATGGCTGTTCATATTGCAACAAACAGGTCAGTCATTAATTTCTCTTTCCATCGGAAAGGGACAAAATGAAAGTTTTAACGTTTATCTCAAATAACATTTTATTGTGGTTTTTTCGCTTACGCCGCCATTTACTTTCTGGGATCATATTCAGCCAATCATTTGCTAGAGCGCGAATATTCCTAACACATGTAAAACTATCTCCCATGCCATTCTTATACTATGTCCTTTTTTGCCATAATATCTGTGACTGCTTTTTTTGGGGATTTTAAAAATTTGACTTTTAATACACATCTTACCTTTAATGTTAGAATGCCGGCATAACACCCAGGTTTTTGCACTATTCCCTTAAACATTACTCAAAACCGATTACATATTTCAAAACATTGAAATTTGATCACCCGACATCAAAATTTTATGTATGGAACTCAAAACCTTACGAAAACAGTTTTTTTTTTGGATAAATAACAGTTTCCCTCCAATACTAATATCTTTGTATACCAAGATTTTAAAAATTTATGAATCTTTACTTTATATTAAGCTTTAATACATACCAATCCCCTTAAACTTAATAACCTTCACATAATATTTTAAGTAATAAGTCTTACAAAATTTTTAATCTTTTTTAATATTCTCCAACCTCAATATAAATTCACATATTGATCAACGAATGGTGCCATTTCGAAAATCAATACTGCCTTTATACTAATTCTTTCTGAGAAACTCCTAAAACATTTTGGGCCAGGTTTCCCCCCCCTACCCCTAAAAAAAAAAAAAGACATAAATTGCACTTTTTCGTGGAAACAGTAACGTGTACCTGGAACACTCTTTCCACGTGATCTGTTGTCGTCTGTTCATCTACGGTCGGATTTGTGTACCTGCCCATGAGGCTATAAATGGATGTGACAATGTCCAGCATCTCATCCCTTGTGATGGAGCCATCATGGTTGATGTCGTACAAGTTGAAGGCCCAACGCAGTTTGTCTTGCAAGCTTCCTCTTGACAGCACGGATAACGCCGCCACGAAATCCTTTAGATTTATACAGACACAGGTGCGAAAAATAAAACCATCTTTAAGCAAGACGAATGAATAGTTTGACCCAGAACACAACACCCAGTAACTGAGAAAGATAAATGGCAGATCACTCTTAACAGATGTTAGTAAAAAGGTTTTTTTTTTTATCTTTTTTTTCTAATACTGAATTTCAACAACATTCCTTAAACGTTTTTCTAGGGTTAAACATCCAGATTTGTGAGGCTATAACAAGCAATGGAAGAGTTTCTGGCAATGTTTGTCGTTTGGCAACGATTCAAAATGACCACTGGCTGCTGGGAATTCAAAACATAAAAAAAAAAGGTTGGTAGTAAAACTTTTTAAAACTTTTATGAGGAAAATCAAATATCAGGTTTATTCCAATTTTTATATCATTTCAACTTTAAAAGGGGATTTTTAAAAAGTCTCCCTGTCGTAATCCAATATTGTGAAGTGTCAGAAACATATAGAGGAAAACATTCACTTGTTTTGAAAAGTTAAGTAGGTCCGAGTAGTTTTCTATGTTGCCATTTATCATTCTATGGGTTTCCAGTTCGGCTTCATTTTCCCCTAACGCAACCCTCAGGCTATTGAAATGAGATTTTATATTTACCTGGAAGCTGATGGATCCATTGTGGTCGGGATCAAAAGTCATGAAAACGTAGTGCGCATATTGACTGGCATCTGCAATTTCACATTGCAATTGCATCTGTCAATAAGAGGATCAAGGCATAGGATGTTGTTGATCTCACCCCCTTGTGGGAAGAATTGGGCGTAAATCCCTTTGAAAGTATCTTCGTTCACCATTCCGCTAGGACATTCCTAAAAGACAGAAGAAGAGGATTTCAACTGCCAACCTATTAAAGTCATTGTTTGCAGACTCTTTAAAGGGTGTGTAATTACAAAATTTGTGGTTTTCTGCAATTTTAAAGAGGTGTAAATCATAAAGATGAGCAGTTGGATATTTATTATATTTGTAGAAAAATTTTACGATTCAGATCCTTACATGACTTTTAAGTTGGTTTTGTTAGTTATTAAGTTGGTTTTATTACAAGTAATTTTTTTTTATAAATAATACTAAACCAATTTAATATATTTAGGCGTTAGTTATTGTAAATTTTAAAGTAGAAATAATTCATTGAATACCAGTTTTTGGATAAATTATCCAACGTAACACTTTTAAATGTACCCAGTGCTCAGTAGCGCCCCTACATCTAGCGGCGGCACTAAAAAAACCATTATGAACTTTGAGTAATATCCCAATGTAAACAAACAAGAAAATCAAACCACGCCAAACATGAAGTTTGAGAAAATAAAGATGGATGTATAACATCATTAAGGACTAAACTAACTGAAAAAAGAAACGAGATTGAAATTTGAAATTATGTTAGTATTGATTAGCTTTTTATCTTTTTCTAACAAATTTCCAAGAAGCGGATGGAAACGTTTTTCTAATCTGCGATGATTTGTAATGGGAAATATCACCTTCTGTGCACTATAATTGTGTGAAGTTAAGCAGGGTTAATTATCCATACGAAGCGATACTGGAAAGTTTATCAACATATTTTCAAAAAGAAAACTGATGAAGTAAGCTTAATTATTATTTCTAACACGTTGAAAACAAGTGTTTTATCTAGAACGCGATTTCTATAAAGCATTTCACGTGAAAAAATTGATTACTCTGCAGTTTACGACAATGAAAATAGCTTTCCTGTCCAGCATTGAATTAAAGTAAAAACAGCGTCTTTTATGATTTACATTAAACTTTTTTGTTTCATAATTCAGAATTAGTAATATCTAGAGAGTAGATATGAGAATACAAAATTTATGTTAGGCAACTAGAATTTTTAAATTAACTTTGAAATATAATTTTTAATCAAAAAAATGTAATTTATTTCCCTTGTTTTACTCCACCTTAGGTTATCCCATGAGCAATGTCAGTTGCCAACTCAGTATATTTTTTAAACCTGCATGCTGTGTTTATTTACAATTTCGGCTCCACCCTTCAACATCCTCTATTTGCCATTATATTTGATCTTTCACGCACAATATAAACTTATTTATACTAAACTCAATACAGGTTTATATCCGTTGTGACTATACAGTGCGTATTAAAAATTCAATACCAAAAAAGGGGCAAATTTACTGTTTCTAAAAGAATGTTTGTTTACTTTACGTGCGTTTAAATTAGCCTGCGTTAACAACTCACACAAACACTCCAATTTATGTTTATTAATTCTTCCGGCCGTATATTTACCCGAAGTATATTCGACGCCATTACCGACAAAATTTTTTATCCTCAGTAGGATAAACATCAGTTTAGACATGACATAAATGAGGTTTCATTAATTAATTGGCTCATACGCAAGTGACCGCACTACTTTATCAACATCACAGTCCCCTGTAATGAGAGAATCATGCTGTGTTGGTACAACACCAACCTTTAAAAAAAAAAACCTTCCAAGTAATCCTCACAAGATTCATTTCCTGGTACTTACACTTCCCTTAATTGATTCTTTCTCATGCGTATCTTATTACGTAATGAATTAATTAATTTTTATAAATTTTAGATTGAAGACTTAGATGAATGGTAGAAAAACTCAACAGTAGAAAACGCACTTTGAAAGGTAAGTCACTAGAGAGTACTAAAGATTTTGTGTCAACAATTGTTTCCCTACAACTCCCAAGAGGTGGCGCGTGTCCTACGACGCTGCAATCGAACTTTGCTCGTCATTGACACCCATTGGCCAATACTTAGGAAGAGCGCGTATCTAATAAACGGAGTTTCTGTTGCCATGGTAATATCTTCCTGTACGATCTTATCATGAGCAAACAGCACGCTTCGTCTTTATCCCTTTTTTTTTTTTCTCTTCCTACTTTCTCCCCTATTCTTAGAGGGCTGTAAAATGAAAACTAGAAAAGAGACACTTGTGTCAACGGAGTTTTAATGAAAGCAGAGGGATGGGAATTCAACGAGGGATAAACATCTTGTGTTTGGGGAGAGTAATCGATAGACAGTTGGTATAAAATTGCAGATTTTTTTTTTGATGAGCGAGAATAGGATTTATTGCGGTACTGGTGGAAAAATTTGCCTTTATGTGCGACTATTAAAAATTACAGTTTCATTAGACTTTTTTGTGTTTGGCTTAGGTGTGGCTTTGAGGTGAATTTTCATACGTATAAAATTTTGCCTCCCAACCATTGATTTCAGAGCTAAAAGAGACTCACTTTGGCAGTAATTTATCTTTTAATCTCATTTTAAAATAGGTTTGGTAGAAAGTTATATTTATATTGATTGTAAATGTTTTCTTCTTTTCATCTGATGCCAAATGGCGGAGGAGTAAAGAGTAAAAAGCTTCATAATTCAATCATAAGCTCGTTAATTATTTCTTCGTGTTCTATGTTTACTGTAGCTGGTTGGGAAGTGAAAGTGCTGTGGTTGAAATAAGCTTTAAAAAGTATAAAGTTGGGAAAACGGATGTGAAAAGGCGTGGAAAAAAGAAGTATTTGATAATGTGTCAACGTGTGATGTTTATTAAGAGTGACAATATCTTTGAGTGGGAGAGATTAATTTTTTTAAAGTTTAATTGCTGCTTGAATTGATTGGATTAGAATTTCTGCAGATAGTGAAATGATTGATGCCGTTAACTTTGTGGGATTAGAAAAGTTTGTTTTTTTGAAAAAAAGAATTGGAATTGGTAATTAGTTGTGCTTTTACATATTTTTTTGTTAAATCAATTTTTATAACCTACTTGTTTGAATCCACGGTACATGACTTGAATTTCTTTCCTGCTGAATTTAGTAGTCTTGCAAAGTGCGTCGATTCCATCAGGTTTGTAGCGGACGGCATGCATTTCCAAATCATCTTGGTCATGATCTGTATTGGAAAGAAATCCAATTATATGTAATATAAAAACCGCATGTCTGGCTAACAAAACGTTGGTCATAATTTCATGTTAAATAATTAAGGGGGAAATGGAATATCACGTGATAGTGCGTATAGTATATATTTAGAAATGTTGATTTAGTATCCACTAGTGGTGTTCGAAATTTATTACTTGTCTCGTCTATCGAGATAAGGGTAATTGCGTTTGCACTCTTATAAGTGGTTTATAAACATATCTAACTAATTTTAACCTTGTTCAATCCCTTTGTACATTTAAAATTGAAAATTTTAAAAAATTGAGCGTTGCAAATCATTGCGTGGCAAATTCGACTTTCATTTTATGACTTTCCCCAAATTGATGGCTTCAATCATCAAAACTTTAAAAATCACCTGTGGACTTTTTTATTGCCGGACACTTTAAAAACTCTTTTTATATTGCGCACATGTGGATCCGTGACTGTAAACGCCCACGCATCGACCTCGTTATTTTCTACCATATTTCTAGGACCAGTAAAACCCACATTTGTGATAGTGGCAAATAGATCGTAAGGGCTGATTGTTTTTCTTACCTTTCTTCCGTCGGAAACTGCGGCGAAGAAATTTGGCCATTGCAATGAGACGAAGAGGACGTGCAGTTATCCGCGCGCAGCTCTTCGCGTTTGCTCGTCCTCCCTACCGCACGTGCCATGGGGGAAACGCGGAGCGGTCTCATTTCTGGACAAAATAGTGCGTGGCGCCAGAATACCGCATGTGGGAGTTGAAACCCCGGGAAACGAAGGTAAACAGCTCATAACCTTAGTCGTGTATCCCTCGTTAAAGCGAAAGTAAATACGAAACGGAATTTCATCACTTTGTACTCTTACACTTTTCTATCCTGTCTGAATACGGTGGGAGGAGATGTAAATGGTAGATTCCATTTTTTTTAACGGTACTTGTAAAATGATGACTGTGTGAGGAATGTGCAACTGTAGAAAATTCTATGGGCAACGAGCCCAGGGAGATTTGATTTGAAATTGATACACCACATTTTAGAGAAAAAAAAAACATCAGATTCGAAGGAATTCTATTGATGTAGCTTTATATTACGATATTTTAAATCGTTAAAATCCCTTATTGATATGACATTTTTTTGCCTGCATAAATTGATTGCGACATTTTTTATTTAAAGGTAGCCAAAAATATTCTACCTCCTGTTGAAGGTAGGAAATTAGGTTAAGGGCAAAAATAAATATTACGTAAATTCAGAATTTTCCCCAAATTGATTCGGCTTCTCGGTAAGACTCAATACTGCAGGAAAGCTTATTCAAGGCGGTGCTTTTATTGTAATTATGTTGAACCGTGATTACGTAAAATATTTTATTTTTTTATTCAAAAAGTGAAAACCTCTGTCGGTTTTGCTCGTTACCTAAAGGATTTTGAGTATTGTCTTTTCATATTTCTAATGTAACTTGTACAAAGTGGCGGCGAATTCCTTTGTGATGTCAAAACGTGAGCAGAATGAATGGTGTCTACAAATCCACCTTCTCCGCCCAACTTCACCTCATTTACGTGCACGGCGCAAGCGTATGGAAGTCGTTTACTATGTTATTTCCTCTTGTTGTCATGGCTACAGTTCAGATGCTAATGAACTCGGTATAGCAAAAGTCGTGTTTGATTATCCCCATTTTTGAAAATGTCAATTGCGACAAAAGGAAGTGTCGTCTAGCTTGACACATTTTTCAAATCAACAGAAAATGAAACGCAAGTTAGTTAATTAGTGATTGATGTAATCCAATTATATTTAATCGAATTCAATTTAGAAAACCGATAGCATTTTGCCTTCCGGGTGTCGTTTACCGATTTATTCCGAGGTAATTTTCCACTACTCACACTGAGAAAAAAGAAATAAAAAAAAAAATTCCAAGTCCATTACTGTGCGTGATGGCCGCGACCTGGTAAGACTCTCGTAATAACGCTTGAAACAACTTTGGTTTATTGTGATCATTTATTTTTTTTTTTTTTTTGAGTGGGATAGGAAGTGACTTTATTTTTTTAAACTTCACCCCCTTTAAAAGTTCATTATCTAACAAAGAAAAAATACCAAAGGACATTATCTTTAATTGATGGTTTTGTTTTGCGTACGTAGCGCCATCAAACGGACAGAAAAGCAAATGTGTAAAGGTGGAATTTTAAAGATACAGAGATAAATGGTTTTAGGTATTGAAGATAGGCAGTCGTTAGTCATTGTCAGGTTGTAAATAACCCGTTTTGAAAGATGTCTGTCTTTGGGTGAGGGGAAAAAACTGCGGTGGCGAATGAGTTTGTGCAATTGACTAGTTTTCTTTTCTGCTCCTTTTGCTCACTTGGGAAGAAGGGTAACGATGGAAACCTAGAGAACGTATTTTAGGATGATCGATGTTTCCCTGGCAACGAAGGGATTTCCTTTTACTCGTTGTGATTCCGCCAATTAGGATGTGACCACAGGGAGGAGTTTGAAAATGGACAAGAGAATAAATGTAGAGAAAAACTCCAAAGTTTTGTTCTGGGTTGGAGAGTTGTAATGAAATTTCTAATGGCGTTGTAAATTTTGATTTTTTTTTTTGTTTTTTTTTTGCTGAGGAGAAGTTGTGAGACAAGAAAAATATGTGAGTTTTATGTAAATTATGTATAAGTTTTTTGAATGCTCGAAAGCCGCCGTCTTTCGAGTTAAGAAAAAAAAAATCCTCCAACATGACACCAAATTCTGCCTACTCGAAATCCAATTTCTCAGATTTTTTGGTTATCCCTATTTGAATATTGCACATCTTTTTTCCCATCAGCAAGTGATTTGGATATTTTCCAACTAAATTTTTTCCAAACTTTTTGTTATAAAATGTTGTAATGAGTTTGTAATTTTCACTTGTCATGAAACTTTAATTTACTTGTTATCAGAAAAACAGTTCGCTGAAGTTCGAAAATTTTTTTCAAATTGATTTTTTTTTAATTAAATGATTAAATATTAAGAGTTTCCACCTTTGCGCACGTTCATTTTCTCATTCCGATTTTTATTTAAATTTACATATCGGACTCCTCTGTCTCATTATCTCCTCCCACTATTGTGTCTTATTATTGAATTTTCAATTTCCACGTGATTCCTGTGATTTAATTCCCATTTATGCAGCCCTTAAAAGCGGCTTCGCTGCAAAGTGCGGATCTGGCAATTTTAACTTTTAATTTATAATTCATTCGTCTTTTATCAATAGTCTAAACTTTAGAACCAAGATAGAAAACGTTAAATGAATAATAAACATTCATTTTTTTTTTTAATCTGAAAAAATAATACTGCATAAAATATTGCCGTACAGTTTAATTGCACTCATCCATTTAATGAGTTTATGACGTTATTAATACTTGAATTAATTTGACTAATTAAGAAAATGGAAATGGGAAACAATACCTCGTATCACTTCAATAATAATTAATAAAAACAATAAAAAAAAGTATTTAAAGTTGATGCTGTTTTCAAGTTGTAAAAATCTCTCAGCATCCATTTATGACATGAATGTACACGATATTGATTTATTGATTTTTAAAGTAATTGGCTGGATTGAACCAAGTCGTAACCATGAATTAATCTGTCATGTTATTGCAAGCAATTGGTGTATAAACTCGATTATGACGCGCACAGCGGCCAATTTCATCTACCATTCTGATCAACCGAGATTAAAACCCGAATAATAAAAGTAATAGGGCCTTAAGAAAAGAAAAAGTTTGGTAATTTACGACGTCTTTTATAAGTATATTAAATTAATCTTAGAAGCCATCTTTTAGTGAAATTTATTACACACCATTTTTATACGCAGTCTAACGGCAAAACTGCTAAGTACAGGTATTGTAATGCTAATGTTAGTGCAGTGTAAAGCTGAAGCAAATTGCACTGCTGGAAAATGTTGTAAAACTCACTAAAAGAGAAAAAAGAATGCAAAATGTTTGACAGTACTGTAAAATTCAATATTATGCCGTATAAAATAATTCATAATTAATGATAAGACTAAAGGTCAATGTTGACAGATAATTTTTCAAGATTAAGGTTTATCATTAGACTAAATTACTTATCGATTACTTGGAATTGAGCTGTAATTACATATTTTTTTCACTCGAATTTTACAGCAAAAATAAAAATTTTATCCCACTTTTTCACTATTTTCTATTGAATCCCTCAATTTTAAAACTCATTGAAAAAAACGTTATACGACCCAATTGTGTACCATTTGATAGAAAAACTGAATATGACAATATATTTCATGGCGACATCACAAAATAACCGGGTGCGCAGAATCCCATCACACGCGCCAGTTCACACCTGAATTGCCTTGCCCTAAAACTTTCTGACCTTAGAAATTTATTTTTTCCCTCGTTGATGCACGTGTTAAGCTAAATGGATCTGGAGGCTGTTTCTCTTGAATGTGATTTAACACAGAACAACAAACATTACAACAAGAGAAGGGCTTCTAAACTTGCTAAGTTTAGGTTTCACTAGCCCATGATAAGCACTCAACTGGTTGAGTCATTCTTTTACCAACATCCTTATCTCTTCTCTATTGTCCACCGAGATGTCGAATCCCCCAATGCTGTTCACCACGCACGTATTTACAACACAAAAGACCCCACTCTTTTCTTTTGTATACATCCTTTAGTGAGCCAATTTGAACTGCATGAAAAATTAGAAGTATTGTATTGCCATTGGCAGACAATCAATCGGATTTCCATTTGCCCCTACCATGTTCTTGCCACATGTTTGCCTTTCCATTTGATAAAATTGCTGTGGGACTTGGTTACAGTTGATTAGGGCCTGCAATGGGAGTTTGTTTTCCTCCACTAGTGGGTGGAGGCAGATTGTGAAGTGACCGGAAATTTAATTCTCGAAAGCACCCACCTCAATTTACAAGTATCGCTTACAAATTTTTGCTCAAAGGTTTTTTTAAAAAAAAAAAAAGGTAATTTAATGTCACGCTTCATGTATCAACCTGTTGATGTAGAAATTTTTTCGCCCATTATGTTTGTGTTTATTTTATTTTGATCAATAAATCGATAAGGTCATTAGCAGTATGAAATTAACAGCACTTTACTGCTGCCATCTGTTGTGATAAGTGTTCTACCTGCAGGTTGTATGTGTGGTAAAAACAGCATGGGCATTTAATAGCTTCAATGGGTTAATATTGAACGTTTTAACAAGAAGAATTCTATCAATTTTAAGATGAGTAGTTAAGAGTTACCAGTTTTTCATACCCTTTTTATCAAGTTTTAGTATTTCAAGAATAAATACTTTTTACCTTTGAATCGAACTTCTTTCCATACGTGACGGAAAACGTGCATAGTCCGATGGTAAAATACGGGCACTGACAAGGCACCGCCCATACCGGAGAATGCAGCATCACATCAATGGAACATCGGGTTGGAGCGTGGACACCAGTTGCTACTGACTCCGATCAGCTGCCAGGGTCTGTAAGCACGTGCATGAAAGAGAGTGTGACACTCCTAGCGGAGAGGGGCGTCAACTGAGGACATATCCACGAGTGGGACGCAAAGAGAAATCGATGAGCAGTGTCAAGACAAACGTCGGCGCGCCACGCGCGTCGCCAGAGGCGCGGTTTGTGGTTTAAGTGATGTTATAAAGGAAAAGTGCAATTTGGAATTAGTTGCGCCATGTTGTTTATTGACCTCTAAATTGGTTAGAGGTCTATATATATCGAATGGTAAACGACGCCACGTTGAGTTAATATACCTTCGGTCTCATGGATGCGGTTGCTTTGTCGCGCACGAAATTGCAATTATAAATGAATTGCTCTGCAAACCCAAGACGACGGAACATAATAACACGAGTCTTTTGTAATTAAACAAACGCTTATGGCGTTAAATGACATGCCGTTTTACTCCAGTTAATAAATTTTATAGCACTCACATGCGTTGAATTTAGGCTTACCGGTTTGTATTATTGCATGGTGTAATGTTACACGCTTTTCTTCCAATTTACCGAAAAAAAGTTATTTACTTTGTTATCTTATCAAAGTTAAAGTCAATTTTTTTTTTAATTATATAATTTTAATATCTTGCAGGTTACTGCGGGACCGTATCATTGTAGTCCCTGTAGCGCAGTGGAAAGCGCGCTGGACTTCTAATCCAGAGGCCGTGGGTTCGAGTCCCACCAGGGATGTTGTCGTAAATTTTTAATTTTTTTTTTATTCGTAAATTTTTTTTAACATTTATAAATGAATATTTTATTTCGAAACTCTCCTGTTTTTAAAGTGACCTTGATTTAATGTTCCCTGGAGTGCAATGGCAAGTGCAGTGGACTTGTGCGCACTCTTGAGTGCGCGGGTTTCAACTCCTAAGGGAAGTCAAGTATGGGTTCAAAAACCTTGGAAGTTTATTTATTTAGCATTTAGGAATTTATATTTGATGATGTTTAGTCATCCTTTTATAATTTGGTAATTTATATAATAATTTACATGTCATTTACAGAGTCCTGTGATTTATAGAAATTCAAATTGCTTCGCCAAGTGTGGATTTACAAGCCGTTGGATTTGATTCAAGTAGAAATCCAACTCTGGTTCCGTGTCAATAAGGGTCTCCTTTGTGATCACTTACGGTTGAGCTGGTACGGCTTTGATAACATGAGGGCATATGTCTGCTTCAATGAATCGTCATTAGGCCTATTGCGTTGTTTTATTATCTCAGCGTGTACAAACAGTTTATTACTCATTCAAAAATAATTTATTCAGAAGTTCGTTTGGTTTTACAAAATATTCAGTTTATATTAATTTATTATTTTATTCGAAGGTTCGATTTGTGACGTCATAAAAAAAATCCGATGATGCCGTTTGATGACATAACGAAAATGGAGCAGAAAATTGAACGGTTGGTTGAATCACGCGAGGAATTTCATTAACTGATTTTTTTTTCTGTCGACGTTCGCGAGCTCTACGGTTTTGAAACCACACTTTTATCTATTTGAAGAAAGGAAAAGAAAATATTTTAACAACATCAAAACAGCCCGATTCGTTCACAACAACGGACACAGCTTCCGGTTGTTCTCTCATCGACATTATTTCCGATCACGGAAGACTGATCACACGAGATTAAGTTAATCCCTTCCAAGTTATCTTTAAGGTAGCACGAGATTGTAATCGATATTGTCACTGGTGTACTTGTAATCCGCAAATTAGCCCCTTACATTGTTGAAAGAGGGGTCACGTGATGCTCGTGGCAACCCGCAAAGGGCAAACAGATTAAAAGAGACCCATTTTCAGTATTCATCATAGTCAGTGAAGCGAACTTGGAATACGTTGCTCAGACCACAGCCGTCTGTGATCTCGCGGTTTCATGACTGATGATGAGTTAAATATGAACAGATGTTCCGCTTAGGCCGACATTAAGCTTAAAGATGCCGCTTTGATGCATTCACAAACAAATTATGTAAAGGGTACGGTACCTTATTTGTTGATAAATTGAGATAGGAAGAAAGATAAGTGACGTCAATTCCGCTGATGTAAGGGTTCGTCTTATAATGGGATTCAAGTATTGCAAGCTGAAGCGATGAGAAAGGCACTCGTGGGTTTCTGCTCAGCTTCCGTCTCCTAGTGCAGACATCGCCTAGTGATAAAATAAAAACCCTTTCAGCAACAATTTGAATGAATATCAACATGGTCGGGGTTCAGTTTTAATTATCCTAGTGCCCTCTTGATTTCCCAGGCGTGTAATTGGGCGCAAGTTTTATTTGCGCTTTTCAGTTAAAGTAAAACTTTCACTTCTCATTTGAATAAATTAACATTTAAAAAAATATTTTTAAGTTTTGGAAATTGTCTGTGTCTTACCTGCATTTTTTGCGACTGCAGCAACTTTTTGTTCCACATCTTTCTCTTGTGAGTTGCGTTTTTTCGAGTTGGATAAAATTGCGTCGATGCTAAAATCTGTGGTTCTTGAAGGTGAAGAATTTTTCACTTTTTTCTCGTGTCCACTAGAGGAACCTCTGGCCACGTGCCAACAACTCATGGTCTCGGAGTTCATCTGATCAAGTTCAGACTCCATGTCCTGTCTCATCTTTTACCCCCTCTTCTTTTTAAAGCCCCTTGCTCTATTGAGGGACCGGTTAGGTGTAATGACCCGTTATTTTGATGATTATTTGAAATGACACACCCTATACCTTTACTAAATAAACATCCGTCGCTTGCTTTTCGTTTTATTTTAGGGTGTTTTCTCTATTTTATTAGATTAGTGTCAATTGATAATTTTGGAAAATCGATACGTGAGTGCGACCTGTCTGGAGAGATTTATTTCAAAATTAATGAATTAATTTATAATGATTAATTTATTTAATTGTGGTATTCTCTTTTTAATTTTCATTAGTGAAACGATTTTTAATTTAGAATTTTGACTGTGATAAGTTAATATTGTATTACAGTAAAAATCCGTATGTGAATTTGGACTCAAGAGTTTATTGCTTGTGATTACCTCAGCTAAAAGTTAATTGAAAATTAATTTGAAAAAGGTTCATTAATTCTAATAGAGTGATTTTTTTATTTGCCACAATAAACTTTCAGTTATTAATTATCCGGAAACTGCTCATCAAATATAATTGCTAATTTCATTTTCCTCTTACTTGTTAGTCAACGCATTGGAGTATGGGGAGTCGGGAGTTACTATAATAATCAACTCTTGATTGCATCTTAGTAGGATTTTTATTAGCCCATGGCCCTTTAGGTTATTAGTGTAGATATTGGAAAGCGAATCCAATACAGTTGGTTTATCTGTTGGATAGAGAAACTAAGTTTCACAGAGACTAGTTGGTGGAAGGTATTGAAAAGAAAATTCGTTAATTTTTGCTGGAGGACCGTTTTGTGTGGTCCCTGTAGCGCAGTGGAAAGCGCGCTGGACTCCTAATCCAGAGGCCATGGGTTCGAGTCCCATCAGGGATGATATTGACAATGTGCGGTTGTTAAATATTTTTATTTTGAATTCTGAATTCTAAATTTTAAATTTATAAAGGCTATTTTTTAAATTTATTTATTAACCGTGACTCATTCGATTGGGATAGCGTTAAAACTATATTTAGAGGAGTTAAAGTTATTCCATAAACACGGAAATGATCTTTCATACATTGTTGATATAATTGTTTAAGGCGTTTGAATTTCCCGCAATATTTAGTTTTGCATTTCACCTGCAGAGTTCGCCCCGGTCATCACTTGAAAATGGCGGCATCCTGCTAAGCGGTGTGTGCTCACAAAGCAAAACTTTGTGCGTTTTTACTACGTTATACGAAAGGAAAATGACTGGCGGAGGAAAGAAACAGAACATCACTCCCACGATGGAGCAAATAAGTGGGGACAAAATAACTGAGGTAATAATAATTAAGACTTTAATCGGTGAAAAACACCGGTTGTCAATATCATTTCTATTAACGTATTGTGTGTATTTTAATTTCAGTTGTCTGACAAATACTGGTCTCATCACACTGTTAAAAAAGAGGTTGAGTTTGATCACAATGTTGTTGATGAAATTTATTTGACGGAAATTAAAGGCTCTAAGTATTTATTACAAAGTAAACACTTATTTAAATAAATTCTAATATTCTATGTTCGATTTTACAGTTTTTCAATTCGGAGAATTATGTTGCTGGAATTCAGTCAGTATTTAGAAAATTATCTGTGGCCTAATTATGAGCCAGAAAAAATATCTGTGGCGCACATTATGTCCATCGTTATTATGATAAACGAAAAATTCAGAGAGCGAGTCCCTGCATGGGAGGTAGGTTACAAACCCGATGCTGTTAGTTAAAAACGCGTTTGATTAATTTTAAATATATTTTTTATAGGTTTTTAATAAGAAACCTGAACACTTTCCCGATTTTTTCCACCGCGTCCTTGAATCGATCCTCGAGAAAACAAACATCTATTCAATTAAAGAACAGACGGCGCTTTTAGTTTACCTCAATCATTCGTTTAACAGCGTGGTAAATATTGTAGTTTTAAAACTAGAAAGTTTTATTTATTTTATGAAATAGAAATATTAATGAAGTTTGTATTAACAGGAAGTTGATTTAATACGCGAACAGATACAACGCCTAGTTTCGCCTGCAATTTGGGTTTCCTTGCTGGAGGTAATTAATTTTTTATTAGTCGCAAGTTTTAAAGTCAACAACTTTAAAATATTTACGCCTTAGGGCCGTCGGGAGCAAGAATTTAAAAGCCTTCCGAAACTAAAGAAATTTTGGAAAGTTCTTAAAAAGAAGGATTCACAAGCTGATGACAAGTCTTTAGAAAAGCAAAATTTTGAGAGGAAGTTTTTGTACAATTTAATGCAACGATTTTTCTCTTTGCTGGATATGGTACCTGAAAAAGGTGAGTTTAATTTGAAATAGGTTTTTGTGGTGTGATAAATGTGTGGTTGAAAATTTCAGGTGAAGTTGATTTGGACGTGGTTCATTTTTGTGAAAGATGTCTTGAATTGATAATTGATTTGGAGGCGTTATTGCCCACTCGAAGATTTTTCAACACGCTTTTAGACGATTGTGGCCTCGTAGTCAAATGTAACATGTCAAATTTGGTTCAGAGAGAAGAAGGCAGACTTTTTTCACAGTTATTGGAAATGCTCAAATTTTACGCGAGGTTTGAAATCAATGATCAAACGGGCGAAGCATTAACTGATCACTTGATGACTGATATTCATTACAAACAAATCACATCTTTGCAAGTAATTAGTTTATTTTTTTAAGTTAACCGTTAAAATTTTTATTAATTGCTTTTTTAATAAATTTTTAGATCGCAGCATTCAAGCATTTTCCAGAATTAAATACTTTTTCATTAGCAAACGTCGCCAGTATTGATAAAAGAGAAAGTCTTTTAAAGATTTTTTCTAACCTTAGGTATTGTATTGATTATTTCTTCTAAGAAAAGCGTAAATTTATTCTAGGACATTTTTTAGTGCTTCTAAACTTCAGGAAATTGCAGCGTATTTGAATTTAGTGCCACCACCTGGGCAAGAGTTAAAGGAATTTACGAAAGAATTTTTAACAGAAATACTGGTAATTTCATTTTAAGTTTATTTTCTGAATCCACACTTAACATTTGACATTCTCTTTTAGATATACAGACATGAACGTAGGGCATCTCAATTAGAGGCGTTGAATGAAATGCCTCTATATCCGACAGAAGATATTGTATGGGATGAGAATGTTGTTCCTACAGAATATTTTTCGGGTGAAGGTAATAACGAGATCTGGATTTAACTATCGGCCGTTTTTATTCATAATATGTTTTTGTTGTAGGTTGTTTGGCACTTCCTAAATTAAATCTTCAGTTTTTAACATTACATGATTACTTATTGAGAAATTTTAATCTTTTTCAACTTGAATCGACGTGTAAGATTTTAATATTTTTAAACCCTAAAATATAAGCAATTAATTATTAACTTTTGCAGACGAGATTCGTCAAGATATAGAAGACGCTGTACGTAGATTAAAACCGTGGCAAGCTGAAGATGGCAACACTGTTTTTGGAGGTTGGGCCAGAATGGCTCAACCGATCACGAATTTTACGATTGTTGAAGTAACGATAACTAAAACTTTACCTCATCATGGATCTTATTTTGTGTATAATTCAAGGTTGCCAAACCCAACATTGGAGAGAAACAACCTTCTCGAGTGAGAGCTGACGTAACCGTTCATTTAAACGTTCGTTATGAAATAAAACAAGAATGGGAAGGTACAAGCGACTTCAAAGTTAACCATAGATGTTTTATTCAATTTAAACTTTTTTTCAGCTTTGCGTAAACATGATGTATGCTTTTTAATCACTGTTCGTCCGAAGGTTGGTTTTGGCACAAACTTTAAAGGTCACCAAAACTTCATCGAACAAGTTGGCTTAACTTACGTTCGTGGTTGTGAAGTTGAAGGCCTTCTTGACCACAATGGCAGAATTATTGAAGAAGGCCCAGAGCCCAAACCAGAATTAGTAGGAGATAACAGAACGTTTAGAATTTGGCTAGACTGCAATCAATACCGAGCCGATATGGACAACATAAATCAAGGCGGTGAAGTAAGTTGCAGACATAATTTATTGCATTTAGAAACTTTTAAACATTATGAACATCGTTAACAGGATGTTTACGAAACCTTTAATATTTTGATGCGGAGAAAACCGAAAGAAAACAATTTTAAAGCTGTGTTGGAGACCATTAGAGACCTAATGAATACAAATTGTGTAGTTCCAGAGTGGTTACATGACATAATTTTGGGTTATGGTAACCCGGCAGCTGCGCGATACTCCAAGTAAAATAGTCGTAACATTTGCTAAATCGAGTTTAAGCTTATCTTTATGTTCTAGCATGCCAAACCTAATCGCTACTTTAGACTTCAATGACACATTTTTGGATGTGGATCATTTGAAAGCGTCATTTCCCCAATATGAGATCAAATCCAATTGCGAACCCAACAAATTAGTTCCGCCATTTCGGTAATTTAAATTAAAGTTATTATTAACATGCAACCATTAATTCATCAAACTTTTAGTCTGACATTTAAAGAAGTGGAGGCTAATAAAGAAGATGGTGAAAATTCCGAAAGTGAAGCAAAGAATGTGATTGTCGCTGAATCACATGTAATACCAAACCGCGGTCCTTATCCTTATAACCAACCTAAAAAGTAATGGTCTTAATTTCAAACAAAATATACCCTTAACTAAAAATATGTATATGCAGGAATTGTGTACAATTTACACCGACGCAAGTTGAAGCTATACGTGCTGGGATGCAGCCAGGTTTGACTATGGTTGTAGGGCCGCCCGGAACTGGTAAAACTGATGTGGCTGTGCAAATAATTTCCAACATATACCACAATTTTCCCGAGCAGCGAACATTAATTGTGACACATTCAAATCAGGTTTGTTATGACTACAAGATTTTAATTAAGTAAAAATTGAAACAAGTTTATTCACTTTAGGCATTAAATCAACTATTTGAAAAAATTATGGCTCTGGACATCGATGAACGTCACTTGTTACGTCTTGGTCATGGTGAAGAAGCGCTTGAAACAGAAAAAGATTTTAGTCGTTATGGTCGTGTTAATTATGTGTTGGCTAAGCGATTGGAGCTCTTGCAAGAGGTTCAGCGTCTTCAAGAAAGTTTAGAAGTTCCTGGAGATGTAGCGTATACTTGTGAAACTGCAGGACACTTCTTTTTGTATCAAGTTAGTTGAAAAAGCCTGACAATTTTTTCTGACGGGTGATGAAATAATTTTTATAATTTTAGGTTTTAGCTCGATGGGAAGCATTTTTAAACAAGCTTAAAAAATCTAAAACAAGTGAAGCAATTAAAGAGAATTTTCCGTTCATTCGGTTTTTTGACACTGCTCCTCAGCCGATTTTCAAAGGAAATGATTATAAAGAGGACATGGTTATTGCTGAAGGATGCTTTCGACACATCAAAAAAATATTTACTCAACTCGAAGTAAATGTTTACTAAGTTATTAATTCTACCAAAAGATATTAATTTTTTTCCCCGCAAAGGAATTTCGAGCTTTTGAACTTTTGCGAAGCGGTATTGATCGGTCTCGTTATTTGTTGGTGCGAGAAGCGAAAATTATTGCTATGACTTGCACTCATGCTGCTCTTAAGCGAAAGGAGTTGGTAGAGTTGGGATTTAAGGTGAGGGAACGTTTGTGTTTAATTTAACACATTAAATAAATTGATAAAATGTTGTCCATTGTAGTACGACAACATTCTAATGGAGGAATCTGCTCAAATTTTGGAAATTGAAACATTCATACCACTTTTGCTACAGGTACGTTTTGGATATTGCGCATTAAAAACAAACTACAGCTAAAAATATTTTTTTCGTAGAATCCTGAAGATGGGTTTAGTAGATTAAAAAGATGGATTATGATAGGGGACCATCATCAGTTACCACCGGTCATCAAAAATATGGCTTTTCAGAAATATTCCAATATGGAACAATCTTTGTTTACTCGGTTCGTTCGCCTGGGAGTTCCAACTATAGATTTAGATGCGCAAGGTCGAGCACGACCCAGGTATCGTGTGAAGTCATGATAATTTTTTTGATTGTTTATTTAACATAGTATTGTTTATAAAATAGCATCTGTGCATTGTATAATTGGCGCTACAAGAAATTGGGAGATTTGCCACATGTTAACCAATGGCCGGAATATTGCGTTGCAAATGCTGGGTTTACATTTGATTATCAGCTTATTAATGTTGACGATTTCAATGGTGTTGGGGAAACGGAACCGATCGCCTATTTTTACCAGGTGAGATTTGTACTAATAGCAAATAAAAATTTCTCTAATTTTAAATTTTAAACAGAATCTAGCGGAAGCTGAATATTTAGTGGCTGTTTACACATACATGCGTCTTTTGGGTTACCCAGCAGAAAAGATTTCAATATTGACTACCTATAACGGTCAGAAATTGTTAATTCGTGACGTCATTAAAGAAAAATGCGAGCAAAACCCATTAATTGGCAGGCCTCATAAGGTTTTATTTATTTTTTTTTTTGTTAAATAAATCATATTTTAAATATCATTATCATACTCTTATAGGTAACGACTGTCGATAAATATCAAGGTCAGCAAAATGACTATATACTTCTGAGTCTCGTGAGAACAAAAGCAGTTGGTCATCTACGAGATGTTCGACGATTGGTTGTTGCTATGTCACGTGCTCGGTTAGGCCTATATGTGTTTGCTCGCGTATCACTTTTCAAAAATTGTTTTGAGTTAACGCCCGCATTTAACTTGGTAAGTGATAAGTTTCACAATTATTTTCAAAATTGAATAGTTAAAAAACGTTTCTTGCTTTACAGCTTATGCAACGGCCATTGAATTTACACTTGTATCCACACGAAATGTATCAAACAACTCGACAAGTATCGGAAATCCCTGAAAACTCTGTCGCTATTAATGACTTGACTCACATGGCCTCTTTTGTCCTCGAATTATATCAACACAAACTGCAAGTTCTTCAAGCAAACTTAGAGGTAAATGTTTTATCAATTTGTTTTTCAAGTATTTTTATTAATAAATATTATAGGCTCAAAAATTACTCGCAAGTCAAACCAAAGAAGAAACAGAAAACAAGGAAGAGAAAGAAGAAAAAATGGAAGTTGACAATGAAGATGATAATGACGACGAGGACGAGGACGTTTGAAGAGTAGGCACAACTTCATTATTTCTTTTAGTTAATAAGAAATTCGTGCCATGTTTTATTTCCGTTACAAAATTAGATATTTGGTTGGAAGTAAGGGGGTGTAAAGTTTTTAAACAACAAAATAACAGTCCCAGTCCAAATAATTGTTTTAAAATTAGAATGAATTTTAACTCTCGTTCTTCGCCAACATGAGTTATAATATGTTACATTAAAAAATGTGCCGAGAAACATTTTCGGTAACATTACTTTTGTGACGAAAATAAAGGAAAAGAAAAAGAGATGAAAAAAACGTAGTGTAATTTTAACCAGCACTTCCCAATTCATCTTCATATTGCTTCCTAAAGCAGTCACCCACTGGGAAGAAATCCCAGCACCTTTTTTGATACATTTCCCAAACGTAAGTCTCCTGCCCCGTGTACTCTGTGTCCGGTTTGTTAATCAAGTGCATTAAGAAAAACCTGAAACGAAATTAGTTTAATTGTCGTTAATTGAAAATTGCGTCAATTGGACTTACATGTAATTTGCTAAATTATGCTCAACAAGGACATGAGTTTCAAACCCGTGAGGAACTTTGTCCAGATATTCTTTATTTATGCCACAAATGAAACATGAAGACTGAAATAGAAATAATTTAGTTTTGTTAGGGTTATTGATTAGGGTTAATTACCTCTAAATTTTCGTTAACACTTTCCAATTGGTCTCTCAATTCACCAAAAGCATCAATGATCAAACCTATAAAGTTTAGAAAAATTGTAACAAGAGTAGACGAAAATATTGTAAAATCAAATAATATTCACCTTGAATGATAGCTAACAGGATAACAATCACAAAAAAGAAAAAGGTTATATCAAATAAGATTCGGTAGACTTCGTAATCGTCTCCGTCAGGAGGCTCGATTTCGTCACCAATACCACCACCTGCTCGTACACCTTTGTACAAGTGGAAGACAAAACACTATAGAATATTATTTAAATATTAATGACTGAGGCAGAAAATTTTGTAATGTGTAAATTACAGTTCCCATATCGTGACACTTCTGATCAACTTCTTCATCCTCCTCCTGCACATAAAACTTCCTGAAGAAGTTGAAGGCTATTACTGTGTATATGTACACGATTATGGTGAGTAACATGACTGTTAATACCAGCTGCAAAAAAAATGTGCCAATATAAAACACTGATTGTTTGAATTAAGGTTGACTTATACTTGTTTGCCGTTGTGGGTTACGGATTGTAAAATGGTTTTCAACGTTTTGAATGCAACCGCAACATCCAAGAGATGTGCAGCAAAAAAGAAATGGTTGTAATTTCCAAGTACAGAAAATGTGAAGTACCATAATTGGTATAGGAAGGCCTGAAACAATTATAAATTTCGTATAATATAATTTCGTAAAAGAAGAGCATTTTTATTACATTATCTGTAACTGTGACGCCAATTTTCCACATTTGATAGCGCCAATCAATACTACTGAAACTGTAAACAGAAACAATAGAATTACATAATTTAACACACAATCAATACTTACAATCCCAAAAATCCGCCTTTGTCATCCTTCTCAAATCCAAATGACCCACTCTTTTCCATTCCCAATAGATTACTAATTGCATCGAAATCATAGGTTTCGCTGTATTTCTGCCTTACCTGCACAACAAAAACAAACTGAGTTTACAAGTCTCCCCCCAACTGACAATTATAAACTAATTACCTTTTTCTTCACAAATTTATCCCAGTAATTCACAGGAAACGATCTGGCACTTATAACTACCTTATCCCAATGACTTCTTATATCATCCTCAGCCGGTTGTTCACCAATCCAAAGCCCATCAAATTCTAATTTTCTTGCGATTTCTTTCTCACGTTTGAACAATCCCAAAGGAACTTTAAGGTTGTAATAAGCCACAAGTAAACAAAATGCCACAATCGAATGAAGAGTTGCAAGAATCCTAATTGTGGGTTCCAAGTAATACACTTTCTCTTGCATTGAAACCCATTCTTCTAACTCTTCTCCATCGTCATCATCCCCACCATTGCCGTTAACGTCGACCTCCCCTGATGTTCCATTATCGAGACCGAGTTCTTCAAGACCGTTTCCGTTGTCTTCGCCAGATTCACCACTGTCTCCATCATCGCCATCGCCAGCGATAGTCGTTACCTAATGTAAGAAAATTTATTTTTGAACGAGACCAACTATTTACGTAGGCGAACAAAAAAAAACTTACTCTGTAAAATAGGAGAATGAAGTTGATAGTGAAGGCTAAAATAAGGGCAAGGTATTTGAGGTTATAAAATTGTCGAGCTAAAACACCCTGAAAGAAAAGGTATTTTTTTTTTTTTTTGTAAATTTCTGAGATAATTCTATTCTGTAATTTCTACTTACCACAATTTTTTTGAGAAGTTCAGCAATGTCAAGTTTAGGAATGGACACTGATTTAGCATCTTCAACAGGTGCTTCAGCTGCTTTAGGACGGGATGGGGTGGCAGATGCAGCTGCTGGTTTGGGTTCTTCTGCGTAAGGATTAACGTCTGCTTGTATTTGTTCTGGGGCATCCTCTTTGCTTGCTTCTTCTCCTGCATCCACGTGATTTGCCTTTAAAATTTAGGAAAGTTAGTTTGAATAGCAACTTTTTTAAGCAAATTTTTGATGATGATGGAGGAATCGTCAACAACTTACAACAACCGGAGCAACTCCATCCATAATTTCGCCATTTAGCATAGGAGTTTTTGCAGCTGGACTTCCTTCTTCCCCTTCGCTTGTAGGTTCACTTCCCGGCTCCTCTATACTCGATTGCGGTGTCATTTCCTCGGTAGGTGTTTCGTGGGGAGCCATGTGATACCCGTCTTCTTGTTTAGTGATGTCTATGCTAAATGCCTGTATAGGAGTTGTAGCATCTTCCGCTATAGATTCTGTTGGACTAGGAGGTGCTTCGAGTGCAAGAGGCTGCATGTAATCAACTGGAACTAGATCCGAAGGCGGTAATTTTTCTTCTGCGCCTTTTGGTGGTCCTCTCATTAACAACATAAGAAAGCGGAACGTGGTTCTAACTAAGAAATAAACGGTCCATGTGCCAAGGAACATGCTGTAGAAAATTAGTTTGATGAATCCAACTACAATCTCGACGAATGTTTTTTCTTTGAGTTCGTTCATTTTTCGTTTGAGGTTGGCTGGAGTGAGGTGTGATAAGGCATTTTTAACTGAGTTTTTTATGAAACCAAATACAGCTTTGATAGGTTCGAGTGGGGATCTGAAATTGTTTTGTGTTTACAGATCGTTTCGCCATACATAGGTGGTTTTATAACTTACTGGGGTTTCTCTTCGTCGCCTGTTGGGTATTTAAAAGCGGCATTTCGGTTGATTGGCATGTCATCGCCTTCTTCAGCTGATAGACTGCTAGCATGTTGCATCTCAAAGATGGCATCTTCGCAGAAATTGACGAACGTTTCCAATTTTTCTTTATCGTCACCTTCAGTGATGACATTATAAAAAAAGGCACGTTTGGATTCCTAAATCAGTTTGAAATTTTGGTTAAAAATTCGTTTCATTTGTCAGTTTATAGAAGTTTTGTACTTTAATTTGTGGTTTCTCCCACTGTTCAATGTTCGATTCCTTAATCTCGAAATATACACGTTCGATTCGTTTGGCACTACCCAGAATTTCAATTCTGCCCAGATATTGCTCGAAATAACTGAGAACACTGCCTGCTGTCTCCATAAATCGTTTTAACCTAGAATAAAAAAAGATTACAAAAATTTATAATTGGTAATAGTTTTAAAGTTTAACTTTACCTTGGGTCACTTGGCATGTGTTCATGAAGATTGGTCAAAAGTACGGCCAAATTAAACCCTAAGAGAGTTATAATTTATGAGTTTGGCAAGTTCAAGTTTGTTATAAATCAGTTGAGACAAAATTCGGTAGTGAAAACATGTGATATTTTACCAATTTCCTTGGCAGGTTCATGGAATCGTTCAGTGAATTCTATATAATCGACTTTTCCGTCGTGATTGGTCTCACAACACTGCATAATGTATTGGATTTCCTCTCTGAAATTTCAATTTGTTTTAAAAAACATAACACACAGCACATTATAAAACTTACTCAGAGTATGTTTTCTGTTGTTCCATTGCCCTCTGGAAATCATGTGGTGTGATAAAACCATCTTTCTTTTCATCCAATTCCTAATAGAAATGAACTTATTAACTTATGCAAAGAAAAATACGAAATTACTTGTATTTAATTGGAATGTTTTGAAGCTATAGAAAACTCTGTAAAAATTGCTTTATCGAAGCGCATACTTTACGTGATGTATCATACCCTAATAAGAGGGGAGGAAGTGAGATCCTTGATTTTGAGAAACGTGTCGATGAACTTGAGAATCATCTTTGGGAGGAAAAAAAAAACATGTTTAAAAGCGTTTTTCCTACCCTGAAAGAAGCTGATCCAGTTAGAGATTCCAACTTCAAGAATATGTCGAAGAACTTGAGTAACATCTAATAGATTTGAAACTAATCAGTATTCCGCCCGTTTGTATTTTAGTGCACACAAGTTAGTCCCATTAATAACGGAATGAAAGATTCGAAAGAATTTTTAGTTAAGCGTTTAACGTGTTAGTACTAAACAAGTAACCACTTTTAAATTATTCAACTTACCTCAACATTTGAACTAGATTCAACCAAGGTATCAACCATTTGTTTACCAATAGTTCCGTTCATCACGTTGCCTATAGAAGTCAATTTGTTATAACGTCACACATTATAATTACTAATATTTACCTTCTAACATAGAAAGCATCATGACAACCATGTCTTTTTGCAAATTGAGCAATTCGTTAAGCAAATCCACTTGACTTGAGTGCTGCAAGGAATTCCCAAAATTAATATTCATCTATTAATACATTCTTGCTCATTTACTTTGGATAATTTATCTTGCATATGTGAAAACAAAAACATAAACCCAACCACGGCATCCCACAAACGACTGTGAGCTAGTGCTTGTTGATTCAACGGACAAGGACCCTGAATTAACTCAGTCAGGGTGTTGAATACTTGCTTAGCCACATCAATCGCTTTGAAGAAATTATTTTTACCCTGAAATTGTAATTTTTATAAATTATTTAAAGACGGCTAAACGACTTAAGTTTCATCCTTACGGATTGGTCGATGATTTCTTTACTCGAGTAATGCCAATAGAAATCCATGATGGATTCCTGTAGTCGTAGTAAATAATCCACAGTGCAAATGACAACATTGACTGTGGTCGTATTTCCAGCTTGAGTTCGCAAGTAATTTTGGAAATCTGTAAATAATTGTCATATTAGTTGGCAATGTTTTCATTATTTTTAGATAATTTTTGCTAACCTAAGTTGTGGCCTTCACACAACAGTTGCAAAAACCGAAATAGAGTTCTGGTGAAATCAGCATCGTGCATATTTTTTTCACCAGCTGCACCTTCAGAGCCGACGCCAAGCCCTTCTGCTTTCATGTTTCGCTCAAAAGCGTCTAAGTCTAACACACTAGAAAGTAACTGGTTAATGATTGTTAATATAAGCAGTAATTTTTTTTATTTTACCTGCACGAACTCATAAGGCCAGCTATAGACGTAAAAAACCCGACATCTTTTTTTTCTTTAAGATGCTGAAGCATTTTCTATTACAAGTAAGAAAGTTGTGATGACAAACTATTGAAAAACTTCTTACACTTACCGCCTGTATTGTAACATTACCACCTCGTAGAATTGAAATACCCATTTGTAACGTATTCATTACCATTGGACTTTGCACGCCTGAACTCAAAGTCAAATTTGCTTAAATATTTTTATATGGTTAGTATTTAACGTATTACCTTTGCAAGCGCTTATATTGAGCAAAGTCATTTCAGCCACACCTCTATCAGCAAGTCTGCCTTGCTCAAATAGCAGTTTTTGTTTTTCCATTTCTTGTTCCTGCAAAACAATTTTACTATTTGTTCGATTTCATATGTCGGGCATTACCATTTACATCTACTGTATTCTAACTATCAGTGTGTTAGTTTGTTAACACTACTACTTACTCCCATACGTCTCATCCTCTTCTAATGAGCGTTAACAAAGTATTAATATATCAGTTATCTAACCTAAGTTTAATTAAGTTAAAAACAATAGTTTACGTGAATTGAACTGCCGCCTTCTTCTTCCCCGCCACCTTCTTCTTCTTCCTCTTCGTCACTACCACTGCAACTCTATAAAGACAGCAGAATGTATTGACACTTAAACTTTTTAGTTTAGTTTCGTACCCTGCCAAGAATCTCTGCATACGCCATATACAGCTTATCTTCTTGCATGGCGCCACTTAAAAAATATTTAAATACGTAATTGTTAAGATGGTTTTTATTACCATTTGTTTACCTATGTTCTGTGGTAGCTTGACGGCAAAACGCCACTACCAACTGCATAAGAGGATCCTGTTTTGATGAGGCTCCTTCCTCTACTTCTGTCTTTGCAAGTTCGGCATCTTCAAACGATTGCTGATAACGTAAAGAAAAAGATAAATTTGATCTAGGATCATTAAGTGAATTATGATTTCCAAACCGTTAAATCTTGAATTAAAATTTCTTGTCCAACATTTTCGTCTGTCAGCCATAGGTCTTTATAAGTCCTTAAGAAAACATTAATGGCGCGATGCCTAGAAGAATAGAAAGTATTTAAAAACTGCTGTTTGAACAAGATACTATTAATATTTTAGTTGTTTAGGAACAAACTGTACCTCTTTAAACTATACAAAGGTGTACTAAGTAAACATGCTAGTGCAGCTCTTTTCTTGGCAGTAGAAAGAATTCTCTTCCATGCAGATCTGGCTGGGGCAGGGTTATGTGCCTACAAGGGGAAATAAGAATTCACTCCACACGCAAATACATGCATAAAGACGTTAGTAAAGGAAAACCCAACAAACACAAACGTAGATTAATAGAAACCAACAATGTCAATAGTAGGTTCACACTGTTACAAAAACCCAAACGTTAATGCGTGTTAGTACCGCCGTTTAACCTGCCCTATTACCTGGGCAAACTATGCAAAGAAGTTTGACGGAAACACGCAATAACAGCCCTCTTGCGTTGAATTGATACTACACTGCGATAAACACCTTTTGCCTGTGTTTGCGGATGATCGATCTGGTATTGAAAGGATTTGTCACGTGGTAAAAATATGTTGTCAAAGACAAGAGAATGAATGTGATAAAAACGAGGTAAATATTTACCATGTGTAGTCCATGCAATACTTGAGCCATTGCAATAATCCTTTCTACAAGCTGGTCCAATGAATCTCCTTTAACCACTGCCCCTGTATTTTGTTTACCCAATTTACTATAAAGATGATGTTGCCAACTCATAGCGTCACTTGGGTCTATTTTCTCAGGCAGTAGTAACTGGTTTTTAACGTACTCAGCCGTTTCCAAATCTGGTTCTCTCTGTAATTAAAAGAAAGGGATTTAATGTATTTCGAATTTAGAATTTTTCTGGCAATATACTTTATTAAATTTCTCTTTGGCGTGTTGGACAAGTTCTTGTTCTCTACCGGCGAAGAGATTTAAGCCTACAGGTAATAGACGTTTCAAACACGCCACCATCAGACTAGCTGCCAGTTCTTTGTCCTTGTCGCGTTTTTTGTCACGATCTCTCTTTTTCTTTTTCGTCGTTATTTGCGTTGATGTGTCCGGAATTGCTTGTACTCTGCGGCTGGTTGATGGCATTATTAATGTCATATTGTCGATTTCATGTTGTGCTATGAAGTTCTGTTCTTCACGTCGAAAATACTGCGAGGTGGACCAAATGTTGAATATTTCGGCCACGTATTTATACAGCTGTTCTGCTTCTGGCACGCTCATTTTTAACCAATGTGCCCTAAGAACTAGTATTAAAACAACAAATATTAATAGTCAAGAAATATATATACCTTTGAAGGTCGACGTATTTTATAAATAGAGGGTAAAAGGCATAGATGTCTCTCACAATAGAAAGCCATTCTTCTTGTAATTGACCTTCAACTGAAGAAGTATCCTCAGTCTGTGATTTCAAGAAACCTCTCAGAGATTCCTCTTTGTGGTATAATTGGTCTACTCTGTTTCGAACTGTAGTTGCTAATGGTAGGACTGGGTCTATTAGCAACTCTTCTGAAGAGTTGATGATGATTTGCTGTGTGAATGCTGGAGATAGTAGTTAATGAGTTATAGCATTTCACATAATGACTCATTGATCAATATGTCATACTTGCGATTCTTATAAGCCAAGGTGCTTTCTCATTAGGTACACCAATGTTATTTTTGATGAGTATCAAAACTGTTTTTAAAAGGTTATTCATGTGCTCGCTGGTCACCATTGTCACGTGATTTCCTGATTGTGGGCTCACGTTGTCTGGTCCTTGATTCCACCAAAATGGCAAGTAGCTACCAAAAGAGAAAGTTTTGTTGATTAACTTTTTTTGTTTTTACTGTATTTGAAACTGACCTGCAGAGCATTGGTAACTCTACATCAATAATATGTGAAGCTGCTTCGTAGTCACCACTTGACTCTGCGTATTTAGCCACTTCGTTCATAAGATCTTCAAGTGTGGGCATGCTGGTCTCCATCCTGGCCATAACGTCTAACAAGAAGTTGAGAAAATAATTAATAATGAGAAATATGTCGTTTTTGGTGTTTACCTTGGGCTTCCAGTGAAGTGTCCTCAAGTTTGCCATGAATTGAATATTGATTATGCTTATTTAAATGAGGTTCTAAAAAGGCAACGGGAAATGTACTTGCAAATGCACCCAAACATGTTCCCAATGCTGCTCGATGCCTGCAAATACAAACGATGAAGAATTTGCTTTTGCATAATGATTGTGTACTCTACCTATCCAATTCAGCTTTAACGAATTTTCTATCGTGGAAGAGTTCTCTGTCTGTGCCCAAAGTAAACATGCTATTCAGAATTTTGTAGCACGCAACTTGAACATCATCCACTTCAAAAAACAGGATATTAAGATTAATGAAGTTATGATACAATAAATTTGTATTCGCATACATAGAAGATCACTTCCGTATTCATTCGTTGCTAGATGATCAAACATGGCCGTCAGTACTGGTAGTAGTACCATTTGGACATAATTGAGAGATGATGAGGTTTTCAAAGTAGTCCCTCGTAAGTAATTATATCGTTGGCTTTTAAGATTCGTTACTGTTTGGGCCAAATCTTCGGCTGCGTTGTTGAAGAAGGTCAACATAGATGTGCGAACGAACTCGGGACAACTCTTTACTATTGATCTTGAGAATAAGAAGAAATAATGTAATTTCTACAAAAATGTTTGAAGAAGCAGTTTGAAACATACTTTGCGTCAAACGCACGAATCAGCACTTGTAAACAACGCATTGTAATGCGCGCATCATTTCCAAAAGCACTTATCTTCGCCCGTAGAAGACCCGCTAATTTACAGAAAAGACTTGCCACCATCTCCTTTTCCTTCAAAGACGCAGCACCAACTGTCGACGTTGCAGTCGCTACCTCGATAAAATAATTCCGATGTGTTGAAAAGTATTTTTCCATCAGAGGTAGGACAACCTGTAACAACTCATTTGAAGTTTTCTGCCAAGTTACAGTTTTTAATACTCTACCTTGCCAAAGAATTTGACATCCCTGGTGGAGGTTTTGAAACTACTACGACGACTGTAATTGCCGCTTGGTTTCAGTAGTTTCATATTAAATGCTGCAACGTCCAAATATTGCAACAATTTCTCCAAAAGGCTGTATGAAAATCGACGTTCTGTCGTTCCCGCATCTGGATCTCCTTCCATTGATTTACTCAATCTTAAGAAGAAATGAAGTGAGTGTTTTATTTAGGCGAATTAATATCGATTATTACCTGTGCACTTTGTATCCTTGGAATTGCAAGTATTTAAGTAATTCCTGAGATCTTTCCCGGTTCTTGCGTTTCTCCTTGTCAGTGAGGAGATCGTAAGGAACGTGTTGAGGATGGATTTGGATGTTACCAGAGGCTGCAGCGTCTTCTATTGTTTTCTTGGCCCATACGTCGTGAGCGTTTTCAGTTATACGTTCGGCCATATTCTGCATATCTCTGCTTAATGTTAAGTTTGACATATCAACTGGTCGTGGATGGTATACAGCTGAGGCGTCTCCTCCCTGAAGAAATTTGAAAATTGGCATATTTAAGACTTCCAATTTAAAATACATACCAAACTAGTTTTAGATGCTCCTCGTTCTAAATTTCCTTTTCCTCCTCGTTCAAGTGTATCGCCCATTTCGATAGTCCATTGCCATGCAAGAAGAGCCTTTAAAGCATCACGGACTGGCTCTTGGTATTTTTCCTTTTCATACTCGGATAATTTGGCAAACGCCTTAAGACGTGGATGTGTTTTATTTTCTCCTGACCAATGCTCTCCATACACCCAACCATTTTCGAGCTTGAGAAAAAAACTTTAATTGAAGAAGTGTTGAAATACTGAGTTTTTACTTACTTTACGACTTGCCCACGCATCATGGTAATGTTCAGCAAACTTATGGACTAATGATGTTAACTCGGAGTTGAGTTGAATACTGTAAAAGAAGTAAAAAAAAAATTAATGACGTGTTATAATTTTGTTTTATGCCGAATACCTAGTTGTATTAACAGGCTCTGGTTTAAAAGGACCAGCTTCTGTCGATGACTGTTTATACAATTCATCGTCAACTGCGACTGTTAATGAATAGTCCGGACTCAACGCACAACCGATCGCTGATAGACATGGCAAAGCTTTGCTAAATAAATCAGGATCGTATTCCTTTAAAAAAAGAAAATTAATTACATCATTTTGGCCAAAATTCTTGATTACCATTTTTGCTAACGAGTCGAAGATATTTGTAAATAGTATCATCGTGAGTCTTTTTTCTTCTTCACTGGCGCAACCGTACGTTCCTTGGCCACCAGCAGCTCCGTAGTATCGATTACATCTTTCATAATGCAGTGTTAACAACTACAAAGAGAAATAATATATTATAAAATTGAATTGGATTATGTATTTGAGTTAGAAAGCCAAAATTATTGCGAACGTTAGTGCAGAAAAGATTGCAATTACTAACCTTAAGGCGAGCCTAAGAAGCGTAAGAAAAAATTAAGAGAAGCTAATTGTTTGCCAGAGTGCATTTAGAATGTGAAAGTAGTGCTCGAATTTTAATCTAGACATTTAATAAGCCTGATTCTAAGACTAAACAACACTAAAACTTACTTTCAAGGCCACAGTTGTGTACTCTGTAAGAGCAGATACGTCTACCGTTAATTTTCGTAGAAGACGAAGCAACATACTGGGCTGCATTTCTCTGTCAAGTAATATCACATTTAGGCTTTTAGTCTATTGGGTATCAAGTGATTGCGTACCTGGTTAATGAAACCAAAAATTCGGAGACTGATTCTCTTTGGCCTTTGGTTAACAATTTGCATTTGGAAAGTCTGTACACAGTGTGCAATGCCGCTTCCATCAGAGTCGCGTAGTTTTCAGCATCGGCGAAAAATTTGCAGTATCTGATGAGTAGGGGCAGAATGGAGTTGCCAATGTATCGATTCAGAGCTAAAGCCATGTCACTCTCTCCACCTTCAGGCTTTTCTAACATTGTGGCTGCTCTCAAGTCAGGAAGAAAGGCATTTTCAAGAATGCGGAAAAAGATTTCACGATCTTCGACTCCGTAAACTCTTTCCAGGAACATTACTATTGACTGCTTATGATTTGGGCTTAACCCAGATGGCATGTCGCTTTTATTCTCACCAGGAAGGGTTGTGAAAAGAGGGAAATTGATGCTCAAAACACCTTCTAAGTCTTCGAGCGGGACTAAAGAACGTAAAATGGCTCGTGCACGGAGAGATTCATTTTTACCCTGCAGTTAGAAAACGTTCAGAAAAAGTTGCAGAGAACTATTATTACTAACCATTTCTATAATTGATGCATCGGGTGCGCAACGTCCTAGGAGGTCAACAAGTACGCAATAGAAATTCAGAATTGCAGCACCAAGATCTACATAATCATCATCTTCTTCATTAGGAATCGGGTGGATAATAGGAGGTTCCACTGATGTTCCTGGTTGGTAGTCTCTCAACGCATTGATTTTTTCTGACATTTTGTTTGCTTCTATAATTGCTTGTAAAAGGCCTTCTCCTTCCCCTCTTAAAGCTGGACCCAAACATTCAGGGCGACGAATTAGAAGACGGATTACAAGATTGGCGTTTTCTTCTACACTTTCACCTGAATATGCGAACAATTAGTGGAATCAGTAAAGACTTATTTTACCTAAAATTTACCATTGACCCAGACACAAAATCTAAGGAAATCCAAATATCTCTCCCCTTCAACTGGATCCCAACCAATATCTGGATAACCTTTCTCCAATAACTCTTGATTGGATTGCAAACCGCAACGGGAAAGGTAGACAGCGATTTTTTCAAGTAGATGTTCACGCAATGCAAGAGCCAATTCGTTATTTTCCATTACGGAGGAGTATGCTACGTCCAAAGGAGTGGAACCCCGTAAAGATGGACGAGCTGAAATTGCAAAGTATGATGCAAAAAAAAAAAAAAAAAATTGAAGGATATAGTGCAATTAGTATTTACCGAGCAAGATATTAGCATTGTCCAAAAGGAAACTGAAATGATCGAACATTGCCTTCTGGTTGACTTTACTACTGCGGCAGAAGTAGCACAGAAATCGACAACACGCTACCACCATTTCGTGTGACGTATCCTAAATACATAAAACATGTTAATGCAATAAGAATAAGAGAATGAGAATAAGAGAGGTTGCAGCATTCACCTTCTTCTTGACCTCGCCTTGTGATTCACCAGACGGCACATCTGACTGAGTCTGCGCTCTTCTACCGAGTGTATTCATCATCACGGCCATTACATCCTCGTGCACTCGCAAGTATCGAATCAAATCAGGATGTTGAAAGAAGACTCTATTACGCACAAATTCCCATAAACTAAACCTCAATAATTCCTCTTCTTCTGGCCCCATCTGCACTGGCAATAACCGTCTTATGACACCCAAGTATTTTAGCAACTTTGTTATATCCTCTCGACTCTTTTTAGCAATGGTGTAAGTACTTTTAATTGCGTCCATTACTTCTCCAACACCATTATACTGACGTAGCAGTAAACCGAACATCTCTCTTATGAGCGTGTTACTTTCAAGTGCACTTTCTTCGGCCCAGGAGACAATTGTTTTGATTAAAATGTGACGAAAATTATCTTCAGGTAAAAGTTTTTTTTCACCTTCGTCTGCCGACTCTTCAGCTTCTTTTTTCTTTACCAAACTAATTAATTTGTTGAGTTTCTGCGTCCAAATCCTTTCGACTTCTTTTGGCTTTTCTTCTTCTTCACCTTGATTAACACTGATTTTTCCCATCAGTTCGCCGTGGTAACCATTTAATTTTTCTCTGATTTCTTCGTTGATCGGACATAAGTCGCCTGTATCATCTTCTAAGTTTTTGAAATTCAAAATGGACGTCATCTGTTCCTTTGGTGGGCAACGAAACTCTCGGGTTTTTTTAGCGGCAACAGCTGGTGGTAAATCTGATTGCTTAATTTCGATGTATCGTCTTAATTGATCCTGAAATTGAAATTGAAAACCGTTTTTTTGAAGAGGAAACTTTATTTAAAAGAATTTTCTAGACTTACCACTTGCAATTCTCCAACGTAATCATCTGAATACGCGACAATTGATTCAAGTCGGTGACGTAGTTGTAAGTCACATAAATGATGTAATAAATAACACATCTGTAATTTAACGCCTTCATCCAAATGCATTTGAAGAAGACCTTTGGAAGCATTTGGGTTATCTAAATCAAGAAAGAATGAAAACTTAAGTTTGGATTTTCGTAAATTATTTTACTATATTTTACCAGGGTCGGAGTTTTCGCCCCACGTTTGCGGGTCAATTAAAATCAACAGCTTTTCCAAATCTTCGTCATTAATCAACCCGATCAGAAGTAATTTATCTATTGTTTTAATAATAGGCACAAACAAATTCTCATTGCTTCCTCCAATTGGGTCTCTATTGTGAACAGTTCCTTTGACTACAGCATCTTGGATGGCGTACATTACGTACAACTTCAATGTTTCCACAGGGAAGCAGGGACTACTAAGTTCTTTAATGTCTCCTTGTTTGTCCCCTCTTTAAAAAACAATTAAGTTATTATTACGTACGGAAATCAAATGTAATTTAACTTACTGAATTTCTGACATTTGCATCTGAGGTCGGATTGAAACAATTTCCAGTGACCGAAGACTATGGGTCATTGATGGATTTTCGTACAAAGTTTTCAATTCGTTTCCCAATGGAATGATGTATTCATTTTGTGTTAAACTCCTCAAATATGCATGAGCTTCAAGATGTATGGCAATTAAAAGATCGTAAAACCCGGTTCTCAACGGTCCAGACATGTACTCAGATTCGCACGCGTACATCAGTTGTTTTTCATCTACGTGTTGACACAACATATGAGCAACCCTGAAGTTGCTTTGATAACAGACGGCACAATATAGAGACAGGGTGTGTGCGTGAAACCTGAAATAATAACTCTTATAACTCGCAAATTTTGTGCAAAAGTAACGAAAACTCACGTTAGTAATTTTTCATGTTCAATCAATTCCAAAATATCAATACAACGATCTTCTTCTGGAATGTGCAATGCTAACATGGACACTGGGTCTTCGCATAACATACTCCACCCACGGACGTCAGATAACTTAAGAGAATGAACTCTTAGTGAATTATTGGGAACACGAGCCCACGAATGAAGACGCAGACTCTGAACTTTGAGTCGAGGTGGACACTGCCAAAATTTAAATGAAAGTTATAACACTTGATTTTAAAATTCCGTGAATATTTCTACCTGAGGTGCCAAATGTTTTTCAGAACTTTGAAGCACTGCTGCTGACAAAGGCATTGTTCTTCGTGTTTTCCCTAATTCAAATTGCAAAATTTCTTTGCTTGTTGCTTCAAAAAATATAGCTGGAAATAACATAGTGCCTGGCTCCATCTTAAAAGAATGACATTTTTTTTTGAAAATTTTGTATCTAAAAACAAATTTGATGTTACCTGGTATTTATATTTAGTTTCCTTTCCATCGCATGTAAAACGGATTGAACCTATTGCTGTGTCGACGTAACAACCCAAATACATTCCTTGTGACGCACGTGCCCCGCCACTATCTGACGCCGACACTACACTATGCAACTCTCCCGCACTCACCATGTAGCAATTATGACGCTCACACCTGGAAAATATTGTTAGATGAAGAGTTAAATTTTAAAGGAAATAAAACTCACATTTCTGATACACCGTTGTCGAGATCAAGACGAAGGAATTTTACTTGACGGATATTTTTCGGTTCAAATTGTTTTTCCCCTCGTTTATTCCTAAACTGAGTCGTCACCCATCCTACGTATACATGATTCGGATCTTGACCGGGGAAAATACGCACTCCATAGAAATACTCATCAACTAAATCGAGACAATCATTGTCAAGACAATCTCCCAATTCTCCTCCATCATCTTCGCCCGGGAATGCCGGTGGACGTTGTTGACTCGTCAGCGACGCGGGTCTTTCGATTTTAGGAGCAGCAATTTTCAAATCGATTATCGACCCGTGTCGGGCTGATGCACGTCGACGAAGACCCGGAGTCAGTAGAGTCGGTGGCGGTTTATCTCCTGGAACGTCCAAGAAATTAGACGTAGGAGCTTTGGCTTCTGGCGGCAACACCTCCTCCGTTCGGGTAAAAGACCTCTCGGCACTGGCTTCACGATTTTTCTTAAAGAACCGGAACGGGGATTTACTTCTTCGTGATCGATCTTCGTCGACGCCCAAATGATTTTGATCCACCTGCATCCCGTCAACGCTTGTAGAGGATGTTAATTTGCGTCCCTGAGGTTCGGGTGTTGCTCGTGCAGACGATGCTCCTCCTTTGCCTGCAGTTTCAAAAGATCTGCCTTTGGATACGCCACGTTTTCCTCGCCGCGGTGGTTCCACTGGAACCTGAAGTCCCCCTTCACCGTCAATTTCAACTCCATCTTCTTGATATCCACGCCGTAAATCTAGAATTTAAAAAACAGTCAATGTTACTCTAGATTTTCTCTCCAATTACGAGATACCTGAGATATCAGAAATTGTAAATCCACTCTTGAGCATGTGTTGTTGCAGTTGATCTGGAGTTCTTGCAGCTGCTTCTAGTTCTATTCTGCGTTTCTGCTGTCTTATTCTAATTTCTTGCCATCGGGCTTCCTTATCTGCTTCCCTGTTTTTCTCAATATTATTGTTGTGCAAGGGTTTTGTGTACAAAAAAAAATAACTCACGTGATGAGTGTTGATTTCATTATGACGGGTAAACTCAAACGTAGAAATTCCCAATTAGCTTTTTCCATTGTTTCAAACATTTTGTGCGAGATTTTAAGACTCGGTGGTGTGTCACCACTATTTAAGAAAGAGAGCGTAATTTTTTATATTTAAAATTTTAAAAAAATGCTTAATGAATTACCCAGCTGGAATTCGAGTCACTTCCACTTTACCATCTATAGCTTCATCAACATTTTCAAAAATAGACAAATCCTTGTTATACCAGAAGGTCATTGGTCGATTCATATTTCTAGAAAATTACTTTATTAGTTTCAAAGTAAAATATTAGCAATAAAACAATACTTACACACAGAACGGTTTGTAACCTTCTTGTAAACCACATGCAGTGAAGAATTTTAACGCATTCACGTCCTAGAAAAGAGATTGATTCAGTAACATATGTCAATTCCTTAAAATAATTAAAAGAAATCCTTACGTGTCCAAATGTAAGCTTAGCCTTTTGTCCCAAACCAAGAGTACAAGCAGGTATAAAACCTAGAAGTGTACCCAATAAGATATCTCAATCTAATATTACATATAATATTCATTTACCTTCTCCCGTTTGAATATCTCCAAAAGCACTTTCACCTCCAAGTGCATCCATCATTAACTCTCCATTCAGAGAAAAACCTATTGAATTATTCAATAGTAATTTAAGCAACAATTAGTTACTACAATAAAGAGCAAAGCAGTTATAAGCCATGCATTCAACAAATTAGTATATCTAGTTAGAAATGTTAGACAAGAGAAAGGGTTTTACTATGGCTGCTATAGATTTCAGTAACTTTCAAAATAAACTGCAAAGTTATTAATTTGCAGTCAATTTCATTCAAAAGTAACTAATGGCAAGCGGTCTAACATGCAAATGAAATCCATTAACACTACTTTTTTTGCTAATTTCGCTCTGATTGGCCTAATTATTTTGAACTTACTTATGGTTCCATCATTTAAATCTAAGAAAACTCCAACCACATCGCCTACATTCCATTGCTTGCCATAGGGTTCCGCGGTGTTGCCATAGTATTTGCACTCCTTAAAGGCACAACAGTCAAGAGTTTTCAATTTAGTGTAGGGTGTGATGGTTGTGTTTGGGTGTCAAAAATATTAAGCACGCCGCAAAAACAGCAATATTTAATGTGGAAAAAAAAATTAAAAAAAAACAACAAAAATGTAACTTATTAGGTACAAAAAAAATTGTTAAGTGTTTCGGTTACAGTTTTTCGTAGTAAGTTGGGTCTTTTTGCTCAAACCAAAAAAAAAAAAAAAAAAAAGTTGGGCCATCCGTGTTTTACTTACTGATGGATCCATCATGTAAGTCTAGCATACACCCAACTGTATCGCCTACTTGCACAGCTTTGCCGTACGGTTCTGAACCAAGATGCCATTTTCTCACCTTACATTTTTTTTTTCATTCAAAAAAAGTTTCAAAATATGAGGGATAAAAATAATTAGGAAAAAAATAAAAAAATATAAGTTGTTAAAATACTACTAACATTTGAGAAAAATATCAAAAAATAATTTTCAAAAATTTTTAAAAATATGTTTGAGAAAATTTTTGTGTACATAGAAAAGTTTATCTTCGTAAATTTAGTAGTTCACTTACATTAAATCCGTCAAATGCCCAAGAATTTTCATCACTGCCAACTTCCTCGCCTGGAATCATGGAAACACGCGCCCAGCCTACTTTCATAGGCCCTGCCGTTAACACTTCAAACTCAAAATACCTAACGCGTGTGTAAACAAATGTTTGAGCTTAGTCCAATTTTTGTGACATTGATACCTCACCATTTGTCTTCTGTAACGGCGTAGTTTTTCTCTGCTCTGAATGTTCGTGAGACATCTTTACTGAACGTTTCGGGTTTGCCAGGCAAAGCTAAAATAGTAAAAATATGTAATTAAATTTCCACGCTTACAATAATAATAGTAGTAAGAAGAAAAAATGTAAAAATACACAAAACAGTTAAAAAATTTGCTGCACGTACACACATGCGGGACAATAGTAACACTCACCCTATTAAATTTAACTGCTAGGCATAAAAAAAAATTATTATAATGTAAAGAAAATTATCGAATCAAAACCGCAATTTAAAGCCACAAAAATTGATTAAAAAGAATTTAAAAATCAAAATTAAAAATTCATCTTAAATATGCAGGATAATTTCCCTACCACTTTCGGCAGCTTCTCCGGTTGGTGGGTCCAGGTTGTAACCATAAGCAATTAGTGTCCTAACAGTTTCACTCGCCGTGTCCCTAAAAGAAGTAATCAAAGTTATTGAAATAATCAAAGAAATAATTCACTTATTTTACCTGTTAGCTTTTTTAATCATATCATCTACTTTACTATAAGGTACTAAATGTGGACTACGTTTGTTTTCATTGTCCTCATTCAATCCATACGTCCATCCTTGAATAACTCTCTCTTTGGCCCACATGTTATGAGTATTTTCAGCTAATAGGTCAACTAGTTCCTCCATTTTTTGAGTTAGAGTGATTGCACTCAAATCAAGAGGTGCAGGTTTGTACCCATTCGGCTGAAGGTAGCTACATTTGATAGATATTGAATTAAATTTTGTAATGGTTTTGGTTATTGAATTACTTACGGCTCATTGTGTAGTCGAACAGTCTTAATTCTAGACGGTGGTTTATCAACTGTAATGTGGTAGCCAAGAGCTAATACGGTTCTAATAATTAAAACAAAAAAAATTGTATTCAATTTTATACTTCATATATGAAATTTTTTTTACTTTAAAGTTTGTATGGCCAAGGTATTATCGTATCTTTTCTCAGCCATTGGTAATTTTTCAAATGAAGTCAAGCAAGGATGTCGCTTTTTGTAGTCATCCCTTTTCTACATTCGGGAATATATTTCAAGATCAAAACTATTTTTTAAAAGGATCTATATTTTTTTTACCTCGCCATACATCCATCCAGCATCGATTTTATTCATAGCCCACAATTCGTGAATATTTTCTGCCAATTTTTCTCGAATATTTTCAATATGGTTCGGCAATGCAATCTGTTTTTTTAAAAAAAAAAAAAAACCATAAGGTACTGCAAAAAATACAACTGATATGATATTTACCCCGACTGTATCAACAGGTACAGGCACAAAGGCAGTGTAATCTTGCAGCAAACTGGGCCCAGCTAACACTCCTTTAGTAAGTTCACCGAAATAATAACACGGTTCAATTTCCAACTGTTGATGCGGCAATAAACATTCGACCAATGGTGAATATCCTTCTAGAGGACCCCATTTAAGTCGTCCATGTTCTCCGCCCATCATAAAACGACAACTGTATCAATTTAAAAATAAATTAAAAATTTTAAATTATATTTTTAAAATGTTACCTTAGTTTAGCTGAAACACTGATGACTGGAAAGAACATTCCATCAGTATTGAAACCGCTGAAACATCCCATAACTTTCACACCATTAACAGTAAAAGTAATCATTGCGGCATCCAAATCAATAGCACAACCAATTATATCGCCTTTTTTTATGTAAGGAGGTTGCACGTCACGAACTTTGTTGCATCGCCCACCTAAAAAAAAAAGAAAAATTTAATTAAGGGAGAAGTAATAATTTTTAAAAATGATCAATGTGTTACCTGCCCACAAATTAGCTCCATCAAATCCAAACGAATACAAATCATCTCCAACACCATTTCCACCCCATTTTTCACCACCTCCTGGGAAAGGTGTGTAACCAATCGTGTTGGCCCATCCGATTCTCAAATGTGGTAGTAGATGAGTAACGATTTCAATGTGATCCAATGTAGCTTCAAAATACCATTTTCGGTACATAACTGAGTGTTCCACTTTGCCAACAAAAATCAGTGGTCGCATGCTGGCAACGTGGTCCACGAGTTGTGTTTGTAGTAAGAGATTTTTTCCTGGCAATAAGTTGTCACAAATGTTGTTCTGAGAGCTGCGTACTGCAACTCCATTACCAACACACAGGGATTTTAATACATTTAAAACCTTAAAAAAATATAAAGTTAACAACTTAACACTAGCACTATTGAAATTTTGATTTACTTTTGGGTCTCGTCCGTGTTTTTCCAATAAAGAAATAATAACTTTGATATGTTCTTCTTGCATCATGTTCAGAGCTTCAGGGCTGTCAATCAATACACAGTGCAATACATCCAACATACCTAAGGAAGTTAATTAATTAATAGGGGTTACTTGGCACAGAAAATGTAAATATTTACCCGTTCCCTCGCCGGTCGATTGACTTCCCAATCTACTGAAAAGCCAATTGAGGCGCTGAGATTGAGCAAATTGAGCACAGTTGGTATGATTGCCTTTAATAACAGCAGCTAAAAAAAGGAAAACAAAAAAATCAATCATTTAAAAATAACTTAATGAATTTATTATGACACTTTACCCAATAATTGATAAAGGTATCCCTGAATGTTATCCCAGTCATGTCCGGTTTCCCCACCAGCTAATGCAACTAAAAATCCTTGACTGGTGATGACGTTTATTTTATCAATTGCATCCAAAATAAGATTGAGAATTCCCTGTTAAAAAATTGGAAATTTTTAAACATTTTAAAAGAAACTTATTAGTGACTGACCTCCTCTTGAAATAGATCTTGTCGATTTCTTAGAGCTCTCAGTTTGTTTTGCTTCTCTTCATGTTCTACCCAAAATAAAACGCGGCTTTATTTCTTTTGCAAATGATAAATATTCAAGTTTACAATTACCTATGTCGTCTTCAGGTTGAGCAAAATAATTTATTAAATCTTCTAGAAGCATGACCATCTCTGATAAATTTAATTGTCTAAACATCTCGCCGCCTTGGTCTTCTTGTAAATTGTCCAAACCTCTAATGGCAAATAGCAAATCATGTAAGTTGGTAAAGTGGCGTTTTAACAAACAGAGATAAGAGAAAAACATACTCGATAAATTTGTCAAATAAAGCACCACATTTCCTGATTACACGAGCCGTCCTCGATTCTTCTTCTTGGGCACGACTGAACTCAATTCCATCATCCATTTTACCTTCCTCACTTAAAATTGCTTGTTTTTCTTCTACTTTGCCAACACCTTTCTTTTTTGTTTCAAAAGACTAGATTTAAAATAAAATTAAAGTTTTTATAAAAAAATGTTTTAACTGTGTGAAAATTTCATTTTACTTTATACGATAGCCACAATTTGGTAGAACAGTGTTGCAGAAACACAGTTGTGTCACCATATTTTATGAGTGGCTGTCCTAGAACTTCTATATCTTTGTCATCCAATGCGTCTTTCTGACCTTTAATGTCATCTTTTGTGTGTTTCAGACAGAATGTGGATGCCTCAACAGTTGCTTGTTCTCTATGTACCAGATAAACTTCACTATTTTCTCCCAAACTCAAATATTGACCAGTTGTTATATGTCTTATTCGCAATGGATGGCGCCAATTTATATAACCACCAGACCATTTTGTTCTTGCTAACTCGAGTCTCCATAAGGATCTGGCTTGATTAACAACAGCGCCACCTTCATAAACGACAATACTGAAAAAAAAAATCATTAATTAACAGTTAGAACTTTGATGTAACAATATACTTCTGTCCTGGTTGTTCAGTCCATGTCGCAGGAATTGTTAAACATTCATCACCACCGTGGAAAAACCTCAACACTTCACCACCAAATACAAAACCTGTTTTTACAAGAAAATAATTTTTTAGAAATAAAAATTCTCATTTTGAAACTCTTGAGTAATTTCTTTACCAACTGATTTCATTCTGCTTGCTCCTGTACCAAAAGGGTAAACGGACCAATGAGTCACATGGAAGGAAGCATTTACTATAGCGACTTCATTTTCCTTTGCTGTGTGCTGAATAATTCAGTAGATTTAATTAAGTTAATGAAAGCGTTTGGCAGCTTGTTAATTCAACTCACCAAATATCTTTCAGTAGCCACGCTAACTAAAATAAGGTCGTCTCCAACTCGAACTTTTTCACCCTCAGACCTCTGTTTAGAAGCTGGGTGAATTGTCCACCAACATGCCTCACCTTTTATAATTTAAAAGTGTTTTAATAATGTAGAGACTTCATAGAACTTTGGAGATGAATAATTGATCTCACCTTGACAGTGTTCTTGGAGACCAACATCAAAAGATAGTTTATCGTTGGAAGAACTTGTAGATAAACATGCCAAATACTGACAAGAAGAAATGAAATGTGATTCAACTTTAACATTTTTTTAGGGATTATTTTTTTTATACCATATTGCTGTTTTGATGTCTTAAAAGTACTGCGTGACCATATAGCAGAGTTCTGTGACCAGATGTGGTGCCTTGACTCTGAAATGGAAAGAGATGTCATTTCTAATGGGAATGGGAAATTGGGTGGTGGAAGACAAGAGTACGAGTTTAGGGTAGTCAACAAGTTCACATTTGGATGAGGTATTTTTTTAGTGAAATCACGAGCACAATAGCAGTTCTACCTTTATTTAGAGTATTTAGCATGCTATATTAAATAGAGACAAAGAGCCCAGACTGCCTCAACTGTCTGGTTTTTTATAAAACCTACAGCAAGTTTTCTTCTTTGGGGGCAATTTCATTTTTAAATGTTACTTACTGCAGAAGATTCCTGGAACAGAATAATGAAGTTTTTGTTTATTTACAAAATGCAATTTTGTTTAGTTTAGGAGTTATAACTCAATTTTTAAATTTAATTCGAATTTAATATAATTTCAATATAACTTAAACTATTTTTAATTAGGTTTTTAAAAAATCAATAATTTTAATATACAATATTGAAAAAAATGTAATTTGTACCGATTCATTTCCTGCTGCTGTAACCATTTCTTGAAGAGCTCTGACAGAAAGGGCTTGCTCAATCACAAAAACACACGTGGATAAATCTGGAGGATAATTCTAAAAAAAAAAATTATTTATAAAAAAAAATTGTGATGATTTATTATCACAACATTTAGGGAATGTGCGTTCATGTTGATGAATGAGAATTTACTTTTTTTTCTTTTTTAAGAAATTTATTTCTGTAGCCAATTTGGCTCTAGTAAAGATAGTTAAGAAATATCACTTTAAAAATTTCTTAAAGTTACGAGATAAACAACTGTACATACAAAATACTATAAAATAAGTGATAACATTATCAATTAAAAGAAGAATATTTAAGATTTTGAGTAAATTTTAAATGATTCCACAACTTTAAACCAAAAATCAACCGAATTATTCTTTTCTTGTTTGCAAAATACACATGTAAATCACATGTATATTAAGCCTAATCAGCATTTTTTGACTCTCAGCCAGAAAATGAGACATGCAAAAAGCACTATCATCAAATTCCCAGACTTAAAAAGACACTTTTTTTAAAACCCTTTTTAATCCCATCTTATTGTGAAATAAACCTGAATCATTTCCGGCATCAAAAAATAAACTTTTTTATGACGTCTAATTGACGTCAAATTTTTGCGTGGCACATTGTTTATTCAGTATGTCTGTAAATAATTAAAATGCTTACCTTATCAGCAATATTTTCCAAGAAGCAGTGCCTGTTTCCAAAACCCTCTGCTGCCAGACACACCCTCTCACCAGTCCCTGTGCACTGTAGGCACACCATGTCATCCTAAATCCAATATTACACATCAATAAACCATTACAACAAACCAATTGACCACATTACACAATCTCCTAAACTAATTCCATTTTAATGAAAATCTGTTTCATGAATAATCAAATTACATTTATTAGACAATTTGTAATTTCCAAATATATAGGAAATGTTAATTAACTTTTTAAAAAAAAATTCTATTGTTTTTTTTTCAATAACATTAGCATCTGCCAAAGAAGGCCATGTTATTTGATAACATAGAAATAGGGAGATATATTTAGTGATGTGCACAGCTGTAAAACCCAGAACACATTCAGTGCTCAATGACAGTTCGAGCAAACGACAGAGCTGGCACTGGAAACTAGACAATCTTTTAGAGGCTGGGGATGTGTATCTATTTATGGATTACGGAATACTTCCAAATCCTGCAACTTGCGAGGAAACAAAAACCTGTCCACTATGTGTGCATAACTATTGAGTGAAGTAATTCACTCAAGGACATAAAATTTAGTAATCGGGAAATGAATATTTATTTAAAGAAATGAATCAAAAAATTATAAATAAATAAATGAATAAATTTAGAAACGTATTTTTTTCTATTAAATCATGACAGATGTTGGCGGGGCATAAATAGAGTGGAAACTTGTAGCTATAGCAAGAAATCAGGGTGAACGAACATCATCAGACAATTTTTTTTCTCATCTTTTTCCAAACCACATCAGTTTGACTGAGAAAAGCGGGAGACAGAATAAATCATTTTTGGCCCGAAGTTGGATAACCTTTTACGTTGCTCTTTCTATCCAAACTTTTATCTTTAGGCTAGTATTATGAGTCATTTATCACATCAAAATTTTTACGTTTCATAATTGTAAGTGTGTACGTATTGCAACACTTAGTAGTAATACAGAGAAGCTCTTTAAGGGGGAGTTTTTTAATATTAAATTTTTTCTTCTTACCGTTCGTAAAAATGAGACATCATCTTGCTCGGAACTTTCTTTTTTATCCGCCATCGTTACGTAGTTTGGCAATGGGAACTTTCCTTCGGCTCAAGGGCGAGAAATCGATCAAAAAGTGGAGCGCACACTACTCCTCACGATAGAGCGGCATGGCGTGTTCGTGGTTAGTCGATCATCGTTTTAGAGTCGAAGAAAATTCACAGAACCAGCTCGAATGTCGATCATGTCGGCGAGAAAAGTCGAGCGATTGCGCTTCAAATCCTTTACTTTTCTCGCTGACACTGGTGCCAGGAGCTCGCGAAACAGGCTCTGATCTGACGCAGCTATTTTGAGCTTCGACTGCAGTTCCTCCTTTAGTTGCAGACGAATAACAAACGTTCACTTCCGTTTCTTTGCACTGTTTTAAATGGGAAAGATTTCCCCAAGACGATCACTAGTCGATGCGTTTGCAGCATCCGCAGAGGATGCGTGTTAAATGTTTGCCATGAAGGTGGAATATTCGCATTTCCTGATTTGTATTCAAGCAGATGATTTAGATTGGGTGCTGCCATCTATGGGAATAGAATGAAAACTTTTTTAATCTATAGATGTCACTTGTACACTTTTCACTGTTATAACCGCAGAAATTGTAAACAATTTTGTAAAAATTTATTTTTATAAATTTTTAGAGGGCGGATAATCTCAGTGCTAAGTAAGCCGCGTTTAGGTTTTTACTGCTAGCAGTAGAATAAACAACAATGGGCATGGGATAGAAAAGTCAGCATTAACTTAGGAGTTAGCATGTATTGTAAAGAATTTACACTTATTTTAATGTTTTAAAATGTGAACTAGACTTGTCCTGATGTGTTTTATCTCTAGAATTCATAGTCCAAAATAGATTGATATTCAGATTTAAGTTTCCAGACTGATATTTTGAACTTGACTTTTAATTGGAAAAGTCAAAAATCATTTGACCTGCAGAGTTTATCATTTATGAGATGGTTATAGTTTCAGTTTCAAAATAATTTTTTTATTAATGTAATATGAAACAATTTCTTGATTTAAATTTGGGTTTTTCCCGATTGCAAAATTAATCTAGAGCTGAAGAAATATAAGTAGGAAATAAATTGTTAACGAATTTCAAAGTTCAGGGTTGAAGTTAGTTAAGTTTCAGCGAGAGGGACTCTGATATAGTTTTTATTAGAGCAGCTGAAAGAAGGTAATTTTTATTTACTATTTTATAATCTGAAATTCTAATTTAGAAATGTACAACATTGTACGACATGTAAAAACATTACATTAATGTTTTTGAAACCTCACATTTTTTAAACTTTCGTGTATAAAACTTAATTTCATTTGTTAATGCATGAATTTACGAATAAATTAAGGAGAAATCAATTATTGATTGGGCCATGATTTCTGTAAAAAAAAATTGTGATAATTTATAAATTGATTTACGTTATTTTACAGCAGTGCAAATAATGGCAAAACCTGGCAATTTGTTTTACCTTCTCGTTATTATTCTCACTATCAAAACTACTGTTTGGGCAAGCGTTGTAACTCCTATGGTATCTCCTCCTTCTGAATTTATGCTCAGGAAATTTCCACCACATTTGCACAAAGATGTTTCAAGAGAAGTATTGTTAGACGTGCTAAATTCTGAAGATTATTTCACGGCATCAAATCCATCCTCAGCTTCATTTTATTTTCATTCATTCAAGTGTACAACATCCCAAGATGTAGTGTCCAAATATTTTGATCAGAGGATCATACAAAATGGCAGAACAAGCTCTTATGATATTGGTGAAATGATTCGGCTATTTAAAATCCTCTATGATTTGTATAAACGAAAAGATGTGAAGCGCGCGTATCGTCTGGGAAGAAAATATATGCTAGAAAAAGTCATAAGCGACATACAAATATCAGAAAAAGAAAATGCATTTCAAAAAAAAGGTTTTTTTTTGGGATTGGTTACTACAAAAGATGAGATTCGAGTTTTAAGAGATCGTAATGAAGGATCGCCGCCTAAAATTTATAAAGTGAACAGCTACAACGCATTATTTGCACTTGGGCTATCTGGAACATTCCAATTTAATTTAAACTTAGGCTTACATAGGTCTTTCACATACATGTACGATGCAAGCAATCTAACAGCGAAAGTTAAATTACACGAGACAAGTCCTAATGACTGTGTCGATGGTGTGGCAGAAAATATCTGTATCAGTCATCCCGTAATCGACCCTTGTGGAAGGAATGAAAATAACGACTCGGACCCTGATGACGACTGGTACTGCAAGACCTATGGAAGCAACATACATTACCACAAAAGGGGTTATGAACGTACGTTTAACCTGCAAGACTTGACAAAAAACATAGGCGCACCAAGACTGAAGTATAGTAAGACACCGATTACGCCAGAGCAATATGAAGCTGTTCTTAAAAATCCAAAGGCGACAATGCAAATTAAAGTTGGGATTAATTTGAATATGCCGAAAGAACCCGCAAATATAAAACACACTTCCATTCCTTTGTCTACAGTTTTACCAAATTTTGTACTGGTTGACGAAATGCTAGGTGATGAACCTAGCGGGCTGAAGTATAATACTACCACTGATCTTACAATAAACTTGCATTACAATGGATCTGTTTTCCAATATCCAGTGAATAGATACCTAATTTTCGCAAGAAGTGAATATTTGCAGAAGGTAATAGAGAATGCTACTATAAATGAGACGAGTCAATCAGTTGATCTTTCGCTTGATATTAGTGATGTGGTTTTTGAACAGATTTTATATTTTATATATTTCAACAAAGTTGAAGATTTGGAAAAATGTAAAATGATTTTGGACCCCAGTTGGAGATTGGAGTTGTTCAGCCTCTTTGAGAAATGTTTGAAATATGTCAAGGCAGCTATGGTACAGGATACAGCTTTGGAATATCTTCGCTTGTCAGTAACACAAGAGATTCGACCTTTAAAAGTTGTTGCTTTGGAATATTTAAGAAATAATGCTCACAGTTTATCAACGAGTGAGTTTACTGCTTTATTAAACAGTTTACCGACGATGTGATTATTGAAATGGTTTATATGTATTACCCATAGCTTACTTTAATGCTTACAAATAAATCTTGTTGTGTAGTGCATAAAGTTGGTTTTTTTTCATTTCCTCGGCGTTTGACGGAGGCTGCCGTTGATCATGCCGAGCCTCCCGGCACAATAGAGACTATGGCTCGGCGTGAGGCAGACCCCGCATCGCCAGCAACACCTCGTCGTCCGATCATTGCATTAGCAAAACAAACAAACTGAACATGCAAAGGGAAGAAGCATGTGCTTTATGAAATTGCAAAAATGGTATTGGATGTTTCTTTTAGGCGTTTTTTGCGTAAAAATGGAATAGTTTTAGTTTACTTTATATAAGAGTTGCTGAAATTGTATAGCTTTTTATCTTTTATGGTCAGCGATAGTGACAAATTATACAACTACAAATAAATTTGACTCCTCTTTTGATAAAGAGAAAAACTTTTAATTTCTTTTTTTTGGTGACTTCACATGCAGTAGTTTTAATTAACATAATGTTTGATACAATTGTAAACTGAAGATTTGAACTATTACTAAAATAAGTTGGGTTGTACAATGGTTAATGGTAGTGTTAAATGATTATTTCTGGAAAATTAAACACATTGAACAGTTGTTTGATTAGTCAAAGTTTGCTCCCAATTTTCAGATCCCATGGTAATAGCATTCATTCTCCAGAATTCACGAATGTAATCCTCTAGTTTGGAAATTCCGTTACATTTAGAAAATTCAAACCACTTGACTGCATTGTTAACTTCAATGGAATTGGTTATTTTCTGAATAGAGATATCTTCTAAAGCTTTAACTTTGAATCTTTTGGCAGCCAAACAGAGATTTTTCCATTCTTCAGTTGAATACAAATCAGGAGTTTGATCGGTGTAAATAAATTTTATAATTCGGTCAAATACATCGAATGAAATGTCCGTTAATACGACGAGATATTTTCCCCTCAGCTTATCTTCAACATTAGAAAAATGTTGCGCATAAAGTTCAGGAGCCCGTTGTTTAATCATGTTTCTATGAAGATTGAGAATTCCTCCTGGAAGCGTAACTATGACATCAGATGTTTCTTCATCATTAACCAAGTTAAAACCAAATTCTTGGAATGTTTGACAACCGGCACTCTGTATCAAATATTCAGCGCTTGGTTTCATTGTACTGTTAATGTTCCTCACATACCAAATATCAAATTGAATCCCTAGATCTTTTTGAGATTCTGGAATTGCTGCTTTGAGTTTCGAGAAGGAACGTTTCCACAGATGGTTCTTATGCTTAGTTGTAGTTGTCATAAACCCTTTTGTATAATCGCTGGTTTGACCTGAAGAAGCAGCTGAATTTATAGTTCCATTTTCATAAAGGTAATCGTAATTAATTCTCCAATAAACGGGATCATGTCCACTGTTTTCTGAATTTCTTACTAAAATATATAATTCATCAGGTGAGTAAACTGTATCCCAGTTAAAACGAAATCGTAAATTTTCATGAACGATGTCTTCAGTCCACAAGTTAATACTAGCAAAATTTCTCCAATCTTTGAGCAACCATATTACCCTAGCATAGCTAACATCAGGTTTTGTCTCGTATATTTGTGTTGATGCACTTATGCCTAAAATAAAACACGCAGCAAGAACAGATAAGCAAGAAACGTAAGCCATATTTTGAGTGGTAATGAAAGGTCAGCCTTCGTTTCATACAGTATTTATATCAGCGGATAAGACCAAAGGTTAACAAAGCAGGCACTTATTGCAAATTTAATTCTCGTTGCGATATCAGACTTTTAGTTTCACTTTCATTTTCAGGCAATTGAATAAAAAAATAAATTCAAATGTGGTTTTTATATCTCTAGTTGAGGACGTTCATGAGATTGATAATTGTTTCATTTACATTTACCTTAGATTTTCCAAATAAATTAACCGTTGAATCAGGAGTCCTCGCAATTCCAAGTCCATTGATGATCTCGTACGAAAAGCTTTTATGTTGATGTTAATTGGGAGCTGATTTGTTTAATGCTTTACAGCCCTTTCGGTATTTTTGGCATAATTGATGTCCATAGTTGTTATATTATTTCTCTTAAAATTGCTAAAAGTAACAACGACCCGGTAATTATCGCCAAATATTTTTTTGATGCTGTGGTTCATCACAAAGGTTTAATTATTTCATGTAGTTATAAACCAACATTAATTTTGTTTTGTATAGGTGTGCCGTGCCTTCTTAGAATGGATAGGGGCACAGAAAATGTATTAGTGCACAAGTTGTAATAATTTTACAAAACCTAAGACATGAAGTGTATAAGTTTAGTTAGTTAGTAGTAAATTAGACCGATGTTATAAAATTTTAATTTTTTTTGAAGACTTCATGGCATATATTTCCGTGTGTGTTTTACCTTTTTGATCCAGCTACAGTCTCAAATCTTTTTAAATATAGTATGTATCAAATTTTGATGGCGCAATTTTAAATTACATACAGGCTTAATTTGTTATGTCTTCACAAATCTTAAACTTATACAGACCCTATTGGGATTATAAAAGAAAAATTTTTATTATGGGATTTGCATTTCTACAAATTCTTCTAATGTTTATAATACACTTCTAAAATAAAGCGATCAAACTTTGAAAACAAAAATTCGATTATATAATGGTTACATGGTTACTCTGTTAAATCAAACGCATTGAACAATAGTTTGATTAGTCATAGTTTGCTCCCAATTTTCAGATCCCATGGTAATAGCATTCATTCTCCAGAATTCAAGGATAAATTCTTCTAGTTTGGAAATTCCGTTACATTTAGAGAATTCAAACCACTTGACTGCATTGTTGACGTCAACGGAATTAGCTATTTTCTGAATACAAATTTCTTCTAATGCTTCAACTTTGAATCTTCTGGCAATCAGGTATAGTTTTTTCCATTCTTCGGGTGAATTCAAATCAGGAATTTGATCGGTGTATATAAATTTTATAATACGATCAAAAACATTAAGTGAAACATCAGTTAATTCGATGTGATATTTTCCAGTCGATTCTGACACTTTAGCTTCATCTTCACCGTTGGGGAAAAGTTGTGCATAAAATTCACGAGCGCGTTCTTTAATAACATTTCTATGAAGATTAAGACTTCCACCCGAAGTCGTAACTGTGATATCAGATGTTTTATCGTCATTAATTACTTTGGTACCAAAGTCTTTAAATGTTTGGCAATCACCACTCGGTATCAAATATTCAATGCTTGGTTTAAGTGTCTTTTTAAAATTACTCACGTACGAAATATCGACTTCAATTAGCATATTTTTTTGAAATTCTGGAATTACTTTTTTAATTTCCGACAAGGTTTTAGCGGGCCAGCTAATGGAATGTTCCCTCCCTGTTTTTAACAAAACGCCCATTGAATAGTCGACAGTCCACCCATTAAGAGTGTCAGGCATATAAGTTCCATTTTCGAAAAGATATTTGTAATGAATTCTCCAATAAACTGGATTGTGCTTACTGTTTTTTGAATTATAAAGCTTTATGCATGGACCTGTGCCGTAGTTACAACCTGCTTCCCAAATTAAATAAAATCGCAAATCTTCATGAGCTAATTCTTCACTCCACGTTGTAACATGAGCAAAACTTGTCCAATCTTTGAATATCCACAATACAGTAACATGTTCAAGATTTGGTGTTGTTTCATGAACTAGTTTAGCTGCACGAATTGCCCGTGAAATATCTGCACTTCCGCCTAAAATAAAACACGCGGCAAGAAATAACCATAAGACCGTCGACATTTTGAGGATTGTGGTAACTATCTCAATTTACACTTCATATTTATATCAAGTTGAGGTCACAGGTTAAATTGAAGGGAAATTCCCTGGTAATTTAATTCTAATTGCGGACTGTAGACTTTCAGTATCATTTTCAGTCTAGTAGTGATTACATTTAATGAATTGACATATTGATAATGTCCGCATGTGATTACCAATTTATCTGCTTGATTTGGCAGATCAATGTATTTTTATCATTTTTAGAGGGAAAAAAAAAACCAAGATATATATTTCATTTCATTTTTCTATAATAATTTTATTGCGATAGAGTTACATAGGAATACAACAGATAGTAATTCATTTTACTACTATATTTTTCTACCGTAATTTGCTATGTATGATTACTAAGAAACAAAATCTAAACATTATCACTTAAATGTTAACCGCACTGAACATTCGTTTGATTGGTCATGGTTTCATTCCATTTGGCGGAACCCATTGTAATGGCATTCATTCGCCAAAATTCAACTATATACTCTTCCAGTTGAGAAATTCCATTACACTTTGCATTTTGGTACAATTCCACGGCGTTGTTGAAGTGAATCGCATTTGCCATTTTGATAATACAAATATTTTGCAAAGCCTCAAGTTTGTACTGCTTAGCCACAATGTAGAGATTCTTCCAATCTTCTGGAGAATTTAAATCCGGGTCTTGATCGGTGTATATAAACTTGATAACATGGTCAAAAGTATCAAGTGGAACATCGGTTAAATTAGCATGAAGTTTTTTGGGACAAGACTTAACGTCTTTTTCAGTGTTAGCCAGAAGTAGCGAATAAATTTCAGGTGCTCGTGATTTCATTACACTTTTATGTAGATTTCGAACTTCTTTAGAAAATGTAAGAACGATATCGGATGTTTCTTCATCATTTATTATGTTTGATGAATGTTTGGCAATCAGCTTTTGGTATTAAGTATTCTATGGTTGGTTTAGTCGTAATAGTAGTGTTGTTTCGGTACCACACATTAAATTTCATTGGTAAATCGGTTTGGGATAATAGGTTTTCAAAATCGCCAATAGCAAAATCTGCCACTTTTAACGAAGCTGAACGCCGAGTTGGATACATTAGGCTTTGATCGAAATTTTCCGTTTTCGCAACGAGTGAATCAATTACATTTCCGTTTTCAGACATAATTTCTATTTTACATCGCCAATAAACTGGGTCAAAACCGCTGCCTGCACCATTTTCAAGGTAAAACGTAAATACTATGAGGCCATGTTGAACCGAGGTACAAATGCGCTTTAGGTACAAAACCCAAATTATAGCGCAATGAATGATGAGTTATAGCACCACTTCATTGCGGTTCCAAGAGATAACTTTTCCAATCTTTGATTATCCATAGAGTTGACACAAAAGAAACTTCTGGTTTGGTTTCGATAACTGGAGTAGTAACTGTACGAATTGCTCGCGCCGAATCTGCATAACTTTTCAAGGCAAACACAGTGACGAACAAGCAAATGAATCTCATCATTTTCAAGGCAGTGAATGATAAAACGAACTTGCTGATTATATACTAGTATCGTGCAGTGAAAATAACCCGTCAACTTACAGAAGGTTGAATTCACTATGCAGTGAAACTAACTTGTCTGTGTTTTGCAAGATGACGTAACATCCTGAGCAATGACACCTCCACAAATTAGCTGTAGCCTTTTAAATCCCCGACAATTAACCGAAGACTCCATAACTTTCGTTTGGAAACTTCTGCAAACTTTGGAGCATGAAATTTGGCACCAAGAAAGAAAAAAAAAAAAATATATTTTTACAAATACGAAATTAAATTACATTTTTTAATTGTATTAATTTCGATGAGCTTGCGGAAAAGTATTGGGAGGGGATGATAGTAGCAAATTTGCATACTTTAACTAATACCGTATAAAAAATTTTACTTTTTTCGTTAAGAGAAAAGCTTTAATTCATTATAGTCACTTTACATTGTTTTTCGTAACTCACAATTACAAAAGGAAGACGACTCAAACTTTGAATTATTCTAAACTAAAATATACTGTATACTATTTAATGGTTAAGTCTGTACTTCAGGAAAGTCAAACGCATTGAACAGTAGTTTGATTAGTCAAAGTTTGTTCCCAATTTTTAGATCCCATAGAGATAGCATTCATTCTCCAGAATTCAAGAATAAATTCTTCCAGTTTGGAAATTCCGTTACATTTAGAGAATTCAAACCACTTGACTGCATTGTTGACGTCAACGGAATTAGCTATTTTCTGAATAGAAATATCTTCTAAAACTTTAACTTTGAATTTTTTGGAAGTAAAGTACAGATTTTTCCACTCGTCGGTCGAATTTAAATCAGGAATTTTATCGGTATATATAAACGTTACAATATGACCAAAAACATTAAGTGGAACATTTGTTAATTCGAAATGATATTTTCCAGTCGATTCCAACACTTTGGCTTCTTTTTCACCATTGAGAAACAGTTGTGCATAAAATTCAGGGGCACGTAGTTTAATTATAATTTTGTGAAGATTGAAACGTCCTTCCGGAGTTGAAACTGTAACATCAGACGTTTCTTCATCATTAATCACTTTAGAACCAAAGTCTTTGAATGCCTGGCAATCAGCACTCTCTATCGAATATTCAACGCTTGGTTTTATAGTGGCTGTAAAGCTACTAGCGTACCAAATGTCCACTTGAATTAATACATCTTTTTGAAACTCCGGAATTACTTGTTTTAATGTAGCATAGGTAATATGGGTCCACTGGAATCCATAATTCTGTTTGTTTGTTGGGTACAAAACGCCTCGGCTATACTCATTGGATGTACCACCAAGAAAAGGCGAAATTTCAGTTCCATTTTCGTAAAGAAAGGCCATACGCATTCTCCAATAAACTGGATTGTAGGTACTGCTTTTCGAATGAAATATGCTAATGATTATATTGTCACTTTTACCAACAGAGTTTAAATAAAATCGCAACGTCCCGTGAGTCATTTCATTACTCCAGAAGTCCACTCGGGCAAAATTTTCCCAATTTTTCCATATCCATAATATAGAAACATGATTTAGATTTGATTTTGCTTCAAGAATGTTTCTATGTGACTGCAAAACATCTTCACTTCTGCCTAGAGAAAAACACACAGCAAGAAATAACCAAAAGATCTTCGACATTTTGAGAAGTGTAGTAACTAGCTCAATTTACACTTCCTATTTATACCAAGTTAAGGTCTTAGGTTAACTTGAAGGGAAATTCCCGATAATTTAATTCTAATTGCAGACTGTAGACTTTCAGTATCATTTTCAGTCAAGTCGTGATTACATTTAATAGACATATTGATAATATCCGTATGTGATTACCAATTTATCTGCTTGATTTGGCAAAATCAATTTATTTTTATCGTTTTTGGAGTGAAAGAGAAAACCAAGACACATATTTCATTTCATTTTTCGATAATAATTTTTTCAACAGAGTTACATAAGAATACAACAGCCACTAATTCATTTCACAAAAAACTACTATATTTTTTTTTGTGATAACACTTTTGTTATATATATGACTACTAATAAACAAAATCCTAAAATTGAATTACTTTAAAAAAAATATTTTAAATTTAGCGCTAAACGTACACCGACCTCTTTTGACAAAACATTGTGACGGTAAATTACGACGCTATGACTGCAGGACAGAAAGCTTTTGACATCACACATTGTTACGTCACCAATGCGTCATGGTGACGAAAGTTGTTTCAGCACGTGGTACGGTGGCTCTACGCTGATGTAATTTTGGAACAACCCTACTACTGAGCGCCAGCTACATGATTCACCGCGCAGTTTGTTCGTAGACAGCGGGAGCGAATGTTTTCATTTGACGAAGAAAAGGTGGAATAAGTTTTACTGTCAGCAATGGAGGAAGAGTTGAAATGCCCGGTTTGTAAACAACTTTATAACAACCCAGTACTACTTCCATGTTACCACTCGCTTTGTTTAAACTGCGCCGTTCATATTCAACAACCGGCGTCGCAGAGCCAACCAACGTCCGAAGAAAGTTTAACGAGTAACATTAGCGAAGTAAGTTCTGATTACCCAGACGTAGATAAACTGAGCATTTTAAGCGAAACCGACAGCGGTGTCATATGCAACAGCCGACCCAACAGTTACGTAGGCACACCAAACATGCAAGGTATTTTATTCCCGCCTTTACAAATCAACGCCATCTCCCTCACTTGCGCTATATGTCACAAAATCGTATATTTCGACGAAAACGGTTCATACAATCTACCGAAAAACAGAGCACTACAAAACATCGTGGACAAGTACGGCGAATCCAAAAACATACTCATTAAATGTCAGCTGTGCGAAAACGAGCCCCAAGAGGCGTCAATCATGTGCGAACAGTGCGAAATTTTTTACTGCGATTCGTGTCGAGAGGGTTGTCATCCGTCACGCGGCCCATTAGCCAAACACAACTTGCTGTCCCCGCAGCAAGGTAAAGCAGTCGTGCGCGCCAAAAACAAGGGAAAAGATTCCAAGTGTGTTGACCACGATGAAGATTCGCTCTCAATGTATTGTATGGTTTGCAAGACCCCACTGTGTTCATCCTGCATACAAGACGGACGACATGTCGCCCACGACGTTCAAGCAATCGGTTCAATCTGCAAAGCACAAAAGGTAGGAAAATTTTAAATTGTTTTAGATTTTTTAAAAAAAATAGAAAAGTATAACAGCTTTCCTAAGTTTTTAAAATTAAATTTTTTCATGAATTTATTCATAATTTTGAGTTGAGCTAAATATTACGCAATTCTGGACCACACAGAATGGACAAAACTTTCAGTCCTCATTCAAAACAAATTCATTGTACTGTCAAAATCAAGTTATGAACTTGAAATTGTAAAGAAGGGGAGTGTTGTATTGAGTGTAAGTTATCTCCTCCATTCCTTTTTACAAGCGAATTTTGGGTTGAATTTACCGGGAAAATATTCCGGGTTCCGAAACAAAATTTTTCTATATTCCTTAAAGATTCATTAATTTAAACTTTATTTTTAAATCAAATGTGTTTACAATTAAAAAAAAAATCAATATTGTTTTAAAGTGATTTTTGATGCCTAGATAGGAAATATTCAGTACTTTTTCAAATGACTGATTTGATACTGTAGTTAAAACAACACGCGAAACCATTATGAAGCGGCAGTTTGAGTGAGCATTCCTAATCGGTCGGACCGCTCTTATTACCATTTTAGAGTCTTCTTTTACGACGGGCTTTTCATAAGATAAACGGAACGAGATGGGTGCAGCGGCGTTTACGTAAATGACTAGAAAGGTTGAGCATTTTTAACAAGTTTTGCACGTTTTCAGTCATAATCTTAACTACCTACCACGTCGTAGAACCGAATAACAGGTGCACAACATGAGAAACAGTTGAGAGGAGTTTCAACTCAATTTGAATTTCAAACTGGTTTCCCTAAACTCCGAATCTGAAAAAAAAATTTAAAGATTTTTTTTAAAGTAGTTGTATAAATAGTTTAAATGTTTTGAATTTTTTTTTTTACCGAGGAAAGTTTATGTCAAGAAACATTTGAATTGGAATCTGTACATGTTTCCTTCCCCTTACGTAGGCTTTTTACTAGTAAACAGGAGACGAGAGAGAGAAAGGAGTTTGCATTTTCAATGGATTGTGCTTCGAGGTCGAAACAGCTGGTGCTTTTAGGGTTTGTTTTCCTTCCAATGCACTATATAACATTTGTGTAAGGTTGTTTTCATTTAACTGGACCTTGGTTCATTTTCGGGAAAAAAAAAAGCTTTTGTCTTTATTTTGTTTATACCAGTAGAGAGGAAATGTCTGTTTCCGAGAGACATAGGAACATACAATTTTTATGAAAAGCGGGTTGATGGGTTCTATACATTTTTAACTTTACATAAATTTTCAACTATTAGTTGATTTTTTTTTCTCTTACTTTTCAAAATCTAGTATACTCACTCTTTCACCGGGAAACTGTTTTTTTTTTAAACCGTTGTGTGTAGTCTGCTATTATTTCTTTTTAGTTTTCCTATCCACACTCAACCGGATATGACTTAACTGTTAAGTTTTTTCCAGGTTTTGAGTATCTTTTATTTTTCGCTTTTGTCGCTGGTTTTACCATTAAGTGTTGTCTGTATTCACGAGGGAAAAAATTTCGTAATTCCACCTACGAAAATAAGAATCAATAAATTGTTCCGGTCTATGTGGTATACTCACTCTTTTCCATAGGTCCATTCCCTTTCTCCACCCCTCGTAAACGTTATCAATAGCCAAAGGGAGATGCAGGACCATGTGGTTATGATAGGTGACGCAGGGTATGATTTATGATTACATTACCGAAACCAATACCTTTCGAAAAGGAAAAAGACAGATGTGTGTATATGGTAAACTTCAATCCAAACCTTTCATCGATTTTAATATTCATTTGCATAATTGATGTATTACGAGATTCTTTGAGGGGAAGCTGTAAACGAGGTGAAAAGAACACGCGCCACAAAAAAAGTGATCGATCGAGCAGTTCATAAAACTACGGTAATTGGTCTACATCGAAAGCTGAAGATGCTGTTAAGGATGAATTTATTATTCTTTCTTTTCTGAAGATCACCTTGCCAGCTGTTGCTTCCTGTTGTCCGAAAGAAGAGGGCGTTTTGAGTGACATCGGTCGTTTTCGAGAGATCTTTGCTTTCTCTTGTATCAGTTTTGAAGGCCAGGGTTAGATGAAATTTACGGTGTCCGATGGAGCGGCAGAAAAATACCGACCAAGCCCTTTTTGTGTCCACTACATGTGGGTTACTATATACTTGCTACGTTGGGGGATGAAATGATGTGTAAGTTTTCTTCCCCTGCTTGATAATAATTTTTAACGTAGAAATACGTTTTAACGCTGGCCATTTTGTGGCGAGTTTTGTGCTGTGGAATAATTAGACTTGGTGATTGTTTAGAGATGTTTATTTGTTGAACTATTGAGGA